>BQNB010046613.1:2866-33665 GCA_026074375.1 Tanacetum coccineum
GTCACTGAAGTTGTATATGTTCGGCTTGAGACACCACCACTTAGATACGCAAGGTTATTGTTGATGAAGTGATCAAAAGGAATGACTTGGCGACCTCGAGAATTAGGTGTCAATGGTAATGGCTTGCGCAGATCATGTGGATATTGCTGACCTTCAGGGTTGTTCCAGTCTAATTGATTAGTGGTTGCCTTGTAGAATTCTTTTAAGAAATATTCTAGCTCTACCAGACTCTTGCATGATCCTTTCATCAGTTTAAATGTTGGACCGGCTAATAATTCTAGAGTCAGAGTATCAACTTTAAGCCTAATCATTACGAATGCTTAGAAGTTTAGAGGAGTGTCCATCAGCTCATTAAACAACTCACGGGTATCTTCTCTCTGAGCCAAAGTGCTTAGCCAAGGTTGAACAGGTCCGTGAGCAGCAGGCAAAGTTGTGTTCCAATCACGATCGGGAGTAGGAGGTTTTGCTAGTTTTTGAAACCAATCAGGATGCTGAGAGGTCTCTTCATCAGGTTTATCTTTAGTATCCTATTACAAACTCCTGATGTGCAGGTTCTTCCAAATCTTTAGCAATGTGCATTGGCTCCTCTACTTGAGCAGACTTGTCAGCAGACTTGTGATGAGATTTGGACCATTCAGTAGACTTGCCAATTGTCTTGGAGGTCTTTTCCTTTGGTGCACTAGTTGACTCTGGTTCTTTTCCAGCTCTTCTTCTCTTGGACCCCCGGTTTGATCCAGCAGAGGGTTCTTTGTCTTTATCCTCATCATCTCGACGTCTTTTAAACGAGACAGTATCTCCATACGTGTCAAGTATGAGTTTGTCACTTTCGTAGGCGTCAACCAATGCTTTGTAGATATTCTTTTGTTCATCATATTTGTGGATTGACTTATTACTTTCCATCTTATCTATGAGAATCTTCTTCAGCTCGAGTTCAGAAAGGTTGGCGGCTACAGCATGGGATGTCTTAGATTCATTGGATGAACGAGTCAGAACCTCTACTTCGAGTTGTTCATTTACAGTCTTTTTAATTTTCAGCAAAATCTTGGAGACTTATGCTTTAACATGTTCTTTGACTTGATCCTTGATTATTTTCTTAATGTTGTCATCAAGTTTATTGATGAAGTCTTCATTTTTAGCTTGAGCTTCATCTCTGAGTCTGTCGGACTATAACTGAACAGCTGTTTTGACGGCTTCATGCATCTTGTTGGCAAGGTATGCATCAACAAAGCTGGGAATTGAAGAAACTACTGCATCAAATTGGTTTGTTTGCTTAAATTCAGAGAAGTTGGTTTCCAAAGTTTTTAGTCTATGGTCAAACCCGAATAAGGAACCAAAGTTGGGAAGATCTTGTAGGGAGGAGCTTGGAACAGTTGCTGGTGTGGGAACTGGTGTTTGTTGTAGATGTGTGATGAGAGGAGTGGGTGGTGGAGGAAGAATTATTGCCGACAAAAGAGGTGGCTTAGCAATAGTAGTAACCAGGACATCTACCAGAGAAGTTGACTCAGTGTTAGGATTAAATATAAAGTCAATACCTGTATCTGGACTGGGGTTGAGCATGTTAGAAACGAAGCCAGATGACACAGAAGAACTCTGTTGTTGACCTTCGGGATTAACCAGAGTTATAATCACATGAGTGTCTTCTATTACTTGAGTAGTTTGAATGATAGTGCGTGGAGCATCTGTCATTTCAGTATCTCTTCCCTCCAGATTGACGTTCATGTCCCTGTATAATTCATTCGCTTCGTCCTCTTCATTTGTCTCTTCTTCATCCAATTCTTCTTCCTCAACATTCGTACCTTGAATTTCTTCATCACTGTCTTCATCATCAGTGGATTCAACATGAGAATGTGTTTGAACCCTAGGATCAAAGCTATCTTCTTCATTATGAGTGTAAAACTTAGGATGAACAAAGTCATCACCATCGTTGTCTGAATCAGTTTGTTCATTAACATCATCTTGCTCTTCATCATCTTGACCATCATGTTCTTGATCATCATTATCTTGATTATCATGTTCTTGATCATCATCATCTTGATTATCATGTTCTTGATCATCATCATCTTCCTCGTCACTAGACTTCCAAGAGATTTGCTCATCATCAGAGTTATATGTAGGTACATCGGGAACCCCTGGTATAACACCAGTTCATTCATCTGCACCTGAACCGTTGGCGTGAGAGCTGCGAGTCTGTGTTTTACTTCTTTTAATGGCCAGCTTCATTTGTTCTGCTTTTGTTAAAGCAACCTTAGACAGCATTGTTAGACTTTTAGCTTTAGACGTATTTGCAGGTTGTTTCTTGGCAGGTTTAGCTGCCTTTGCTGAAGTCTTAAGCCTTTTTCCTTTAGCAGTTGAAGGAGTCTTTGTAGTGTCAGATGCATCTTGCTTCTTTTTTACACTTGTTTTTGTTTTTGGAGTTTCAGCTCCTAAAGTAATGGCATAGTACTCTTTGTAGGATTCAGAATCTTTGATGGCTTCATTCGTCAATTCATCAAGCAAAATGGCACCATATAGATGCGTGTCCTCATGCCTAGAGACAACCTTTATCGTGGTGAACATTGGGTCATCCCTGGCAAAGTGCCAATTTACCTTGTTTCTTCTTGGAATTGATGAATCCTTAGTCATGAAGAAGTTGACGATGACCTTGGTGAAGCGAGGGTAGTACATCTCATTACTCCTCTTTACATTCTTGTTCTCAACTTGATAAACAAAGTCATCCCACATAAGGTAGGCATAGTCTACATTCTTCTTATGGTACATGCCCCAAAGGATTTGAGCTTGAGATAGACGAAGACTATCATATTCGGTACTTTTACCACTCAGACATTTGCTGATAACTGCAGCAAATGATCTCTAGGGTTGATGCAGCTTGTTGACATTGACATATGTGATTACCTTTATTTCTCCACTGTGACCAAGATCTCTGAGAAATGCCTCTTCAAAGGGTGGTTCCTCGAATTGCTGATTAGGGAGTTTAGGGCATATCTGTATGCAATTTCTAATAGAAGTACTCAAGAATTCACAATAGGTTTCTTATTGTTCATCTTGAAATGGGATGAGCGGTGTGAACTTTAGCTGTGTCCCAAAACTTTTGCATGTAGATTTCTAGTAACATCAGCAGTGATCTGGAATGCCTTGTAAAACCGGAGTAAGTTGCAAAACACCATACACTACTTTGAGAGTTGTTCTTTGGCCTTGAGGTCTGAAGCATAGTCTAAAGATTCCTTTTTGCCAATCTTGCAGTTGTTTGGAGAAGCAACTAAGGTCATGCATGCAATTTGTTGAGCTCTTGTGATGTCCATGTTCTCTGCTTAAGAAAGAATCAATACAGTTTTTATATAACCAAGTTTATATATAACTATATAGACCTTTTATGTGAACACTTTATGTTTTATCATGATGTGAAAATTTTCTTTAAGTATTAGAACCTCTAAGACTTTTAGCACTTGTAAAGATCTATTCCTCTGAATGACAACTTAGATAGACTTATATGCTTAAGGGATTAAGGTAACGACTTTGACAATTTAGGAATCGTGGTCTTTCTAACTGGTAGAGAATTTAGATATCGTAAGTCGTATTTTAGTTAACCTTGATTTTACCTTGTTTTTGAGCCTATTTTTTTTAACTCAATTAGATAGCATAATTAACCAGTTTTAATTAGCCTTCTAAGTTAAGTTTTAAATTACCTTCAAATTGAAATTTTGATCTTAAGTGTTGTTGGTCTAAATCTATTAGATTGGTTCCTTAAAGATTTCACTAGATAGGGTCCTGAATGAGAACAACTAGATCGGGTCTTTAAACATATCTACTAGATTGGCTCCTTAATGAGAAAATTAGACCGGGTCCTTTAAGGAAAACGACTAGTTTGGGTGTCAAGGAAATTTACTAGATCGACTCCTTAATGAGAAAACTAGATCGGGTCCTTTAAGGAAAACGACTAGTTCGGGTCTTAAGGAAATTTACTAGATCGGCTCCTTAATGAGAAAACTAGATCGTCTCCTTAATGAGAAAACTAGATCGGGTCTTTAAGGAAAATGACTAGTTCGGTTCTCAAGTGTCTTGACTAGATCGGCTCCTTAATGAGAAAACTAGATCGGGTCTTTAAGGAAAACGACTAGTTCGGGTCTCAAGTGTCTTGACTAGATCAACTCCTTAATGAGAAAACTAGATCGGGTCTTTAAGGAAAACGACTAGTTCGGGTCTCAAATGTTTTAACTAGATCGGTTCCCAAAAGAGACTTGACTAGTTCAGGTTATGTCAAAAAGATTTACAAACACAATTTTGTTTCACTTTCAATTGTTATATTAGTACTCTTAACATAAGGATAACCTTTAGGCTCAAGAATAGCAACATTTCGACACGGATTCATTAATTATGGTACAAACGAGCATATGGAACCAACTATTCATTATGAGCCAATAATCAAACCCATCATATATGTATTTCACAACATTCATACATTCAATAACACATTTAGCATTAATCCATTACAAAACCCACATTCTTTTTCAACTAAAACTCAAAAAACGCATAAATCGGCACATAAAAATCACTCAAATCCTACGCATATGATATTGATATTAAGAACTGAGAGAGACAAGTCATTCACACCCCTAGAGGAACAAAACCCCTCAATCAATTTATGTTTTTACACAGTTTCAATTTTTGAAGAACCCTAATTGATATTTAGGGTTTCCTTGATCAAGACCATATAAAAACATGATTCGGCTGAGATGTAGGTTCATGAGGGTGTAAGGAACAAAGTTTTATTAATACCTTAGGCACGAAAATAACAAGAGATGGAGATGGAGATGATGGCGATCGAGTGTTGATGAGGGAGGGAAAAAAAGTTTATGTGTGTGTTTGTGTGTGCAGGGGACGTGTGGGTTGGGTGGTGTTATGAAACAATTTTTGTTTTGTACACATTCAACCCCTCAAGTTACTTAACCCTTTAAATTTACACTTATAAGATTTATTAGGCATTTATAGTTTAACAATTGGCACACGTATTTTAACTATCATACCTAACCTCTTAATGCACACTTTAACTCCCTAAAGGCATAAACACATAACATATAAGGCACACATAAGCTAAACTTAATTAACTTTTCTTAAGAATGATATTCTGTTATAGTTTAAAACCTTTTTCCTTTTAAGCACATTATTATTATGAAGAAGATATTTGACATTTTCTCCCCCTCAAACAATGACCCGTTTTCTATTTAAAGAGCTGTAGTTGTTGTTTGAGAAGTCGAATGTCTTAGAAAAAACTTTTTATGATGACTTAATGTTTTATTTTTGAAAATAAAACGCCATGAAATAAGATTTCTCTTATTTTTTAACACATAAGCGCACTGACACGTACACTTATGGTAATATAGGAAGCACGGGTTGTGATGTGAAGTAATCACAAGCCTTTGCATGGTCATAAAGTAGACCATGCCCGAGAATAAATTCCCGTTGAGAGGTCAAGTTTCCTTTTTGACAGAATACTTGCCTTTAAGATGGTGACCGGGTTGCTATCGAAAATAACAGCAAGCCATTTTTGGCATGTTTTGAAAATATTTGGAACTTCTGCTCGAACTTCATTTACAGCCTCGTATCATTATTGAATGACATTTCTAAGACTGTAAATGTTATCGATTTTTAGAAGACATACCATTAACCTCTTTTTATATTTTTTTCATTTTTTAATTTTTTCTTTGGTTTTATATATTTTATATTTTTGTATTTTGTTTTTATAAAAATTTCTGAAAAGGAAAAAATCTTGTTGGTTTTTATGGTGTGTAATATATATATACATATTATACAGGATATTTGAATAGGTACCACCACTATTCTTCAGCTTTATCTGCCAACTGTTTTAGTGTCTCAGGCGTAAAACTTCGCATTCCCAGCTTGTTGATAAGAAATTCAATTCTTTCTCTGCATAGGGCTTTAGTGAAGATGTCCGCTAGTTGATACTCCGTGTTGACAAAGTAAAGCTCTACTACTCCATTCTCCACTTGCTCTTTGATGAAGTGGAATCTGATGTCAATATGCTTTGATCGAGAATGTTGAACATTGTTGCAGCATAAGGCAATAGCGCTTTTGTTATCACAGTACATTGGAATTTTATTAAATCCAAGGCCATAGTCGGTAAGCTGTGATCTCATCCAAAGGATTTGAGCACAACAGCCAGACATAGCAATATATTCAGCTTCCGTACTGGATATCGCAACGCTTTTCTGCCTTTTTGATGACCAACTAACAAGTCTGTCTCCCAATAATTGCATACATCCAGAAGTACTTCGTCTAGTATCTTGGCAACCCGCGTGATCAGCGTCTGCATAAGCTGTTAGAGCAATAGAAGAATCCTTTGGATACCAGAGTCCCCGATTTACGGTTCCTCGTAGGTATTTAAAGATCCTTTTTACAGCATGGAGGTGCTTTTCGGTAGGCTTTGCCTGATACCGGGCACACATGCATACAGCAAATGTTAGGTCTGGTCTACTGGCTGTAAGATACATAAGGGTGCCAATCATTCCACGATAGTGTGTAGGATCTACGGCTTTCCCTTGTGTATCTTCATCCAGTTTGGATTTCTCCACCATGGGAGTATCCACGGGGTCACTAGATTCCATACCATATTTCTTCAAAGATTCTAGAGCATATTTAGATTGGTTTAAAAAGATGCCTCTAGGACTTTGTGAAATCTGTAGTCCTAGAAAAAATGATATTTTGCCCATCGTCGACATCTTTAACTTTGAACACATTATTTTTGAAAATTGGTCACAAAGATTATATCATCAACATAGATTTGTACCAGGAGAATATATTTGCCTTGTCTTTTGATTAACAATGTGGGATCCACGGTTCTTTTAGAGAATTCCTGAGAGAGAGTAGAAACTTCAACAATAGATCGTACCACGCGCGAGGAGCTTGTTTCAACCCATAAAGAGCCTTCTAAAGCTTGTACACATGATTCGGATTGTCTTGATCCACAAACCCGTCCGGTTGACTGACATAAACTTCTTCGCATAGAATGTCATTCAAGAATACCGTTTTAACATTCATTTGGTAGACGATCATATTTATGTGAGCAGCATATGCGAGGAAAATTCGAATAGCATCAAGTCTAGCCACTGGAGCAAAGGATTCCTCAAAATCAATTCCTTTTTCTTGACGGTAACCACGAGCAACCAAGCGAGCCTTGTTCTTTAGAATTCCTCCCATTTCATCAAGTTTTACCTTATAAATCCTGTTTAAAGTAATAATCATCACTTTATCTGGACGTGGAATGAGTTCCCAGACTTCAAGACGATCAAATTCATGTAACTCCTCTTGCATTGCTTCAATCCAACATGCTTGAGTTAAAGCGTCTTTATAGTTTTTTGGTTCAACTGATGTGAGAAAGGCATCGTAGTAACAAAATAAGGCTTGTTTATGGAGTTGGAGTCTTGTGGAAACAGGTCTTTCGAGTTCACCGATGATGTTGTTTAAAGGATGATCTTTGGTCCATTTGTTAACGTGTTCCGAGTTAGGAGTAGCAGTATGCACAACAGTAGGAATAACATCCGAAGAAGATGCTTTAGAATTATCTTCTAGAATTGGAATATCAAAGAACGGATCGTTATTCATGTGTGCAGTATCTAAGTCATGATTTTCTTCTTCAACATCATTAGGAATGACAGGAGATTGAGTTTCAGGTGTTGTTTGAGAGTTACTAGGTGATGGTGCATCTTGATTAACAGTTGTTGAGGAAGGTGAACCGGTTAATGCAGCTAGATCTGGAGCAACTACTTCAGTAATTGAAGTAATGACTTTAGGGGCTGGGTGATCAACACTAGGTGGAGGAATGAGTAATTCATCAAACAGCGGTTGAAACAAAAGATCCCAATCAGTTCTTGAAGGTGGTACAAACGGTGTTAAAGGAGGAGGGTTTGGCACGAGTCTTGAACTGATTGTTAGAGGAGTCATTTCATGAAGTGCGGGCCTGAACTGCTGTGTTCAGAAGCCATCCACAGTCAGCTCATCATAAAAAATCTACACATCTTGTTTGGGGCATGGATTCGTCTGGTGATGTTCGGTTGTAAATTTGGATAGGCGTTCCCTGTGGGGGTTGGGGGGTGCATTTAGCTAATTGAAAATAACCAATGGAGTGGCGAACACCGTTTGGTTTTGTAACTTATCCTCCAGAGTTCTGCTGGATCTTTTTGTCGTAGAGCTTGAGTTGGGCGAGGAGGCCGGCGGGGGAGAGGGGGAGGGCAGCGAGGGTAGGGATTACGTCTGCATTTGAGTATATCAGGAAAGATGATGATGACATGGGTTAAGTGTCAGTTATGTTGTGTTTGTTTGCCGTGGACGAGAGACGTTTTGCACGAGTATGGGTGTAACTTAGGGTTGAATCTGCTTCGCAAGATAGTATTAAATTTTATTTTTTAAAAACTGGGAGTGGGCGGGAGTTGTTGGGGAGGGATGGACTTATATTGAGTAGATTTATAGTGATAAGTATATGATTGTATGGGAGCAGATAACTATATGTCAGTGAATCCAACCTCTCATAATACCAAGCAAAGGTAGATTAAAAAATTCAGTTCCATTATTTGTTCTGTTCTTCGGACATCAATTTAACCCACGTATCATCTTGAAAACTTATTATGAATTCTGGAGCTTCATCCTTTTGACCTTAAGCACTTAACCTATTAAATCGAGAGTAATCAGCGACAATGACAGAGTACTCTTTCAAGTAACACTTGCAACACGCATTGGTCCTCAAAGATCCTGTTGCAAAATTAGAGTTTCTTTTCTATGTGGTGTCTTCAAATTTAGGTTAGTGGGGTTTCTTCTTGCATTGCCCATTGCACATCAGAACACAGATGTCCTTCTCAACTTTAGCTTAAGAAACCTCACACAAGACCATGTCTAGCTAAGGTTGATTGCACCAAGTTCAGATAACAGACTCGTACATACCAGATTAGTCCACTTTAGCCTTTGATAAAGACATATAGACAGGACGCCATCATATCTCCAAGAGACAGAGTATACAAATGTTTGCCTCGAGATCCAGTTAATAGATCAATACCTTCTAAATTACAAATGAAGCAGGTGTGTTTATGACAAAAAGCAACTATTAAGGGGTTCGAAATCACAAATTGCCCATCAGAGAATAAGTTGTCCAAGTTCTTCCAATGTAGTAAACCTTGATATCGTAACATTTTCCAATATATAATCCACCATATCCACCAATATCTTATGCACGTGAATCATATCCGAATTTATAGTACCTAAAAATTTATTGATAAAATTGGTGAGCTCAGAGTGATCTCCGATCATATGCTTGGAGCAGCCGGAGTCCAAATTCCAGAGAACAATTTAGACGACCTGCATTCATTGAGAGAAGGAAAAGTTGAACATCCAACTATGATCCCCAAGATTGACTATTCCTTTTTGTTAGCAGATACAGATTTAAGAACCTTAGATTTGCTAACAGGAACATTAGTTTTAGATTTCCTAGGTTTTCGTGAGTAAACCAATGTTACGATAGGTTTAGGTATTTCATTATCTAGAATAGTTATTGGTTTCCTAGGCACTTCATATTGTGGTAATCCTATTTAACTGGCATGGCCATTTCCTACTATAGTGAAGGATCGAACCAGTAAGGTCTCCAGAATATCTCCAATATTTGTAAACACCTTTCCTGTTGTTTCTAACTTACTCTTTGAACTTTTCTTAAAGATCTAGAATTTTACATGAGCATTCCCATATTTGATAAAACTCATAGCTCCACACAAATCATGATTATCAAAACGCATAAACCATTACACTTAATCACATTCTAAGATCCAAAGAATTCGCATAAGCTTGAATGCTGCAACATTACAGTTTCCTTTAGGTGCAACAACACAGTCATTTGATTTTTTAAAACTAGATTTAACTTTCCTATGGTGGGCTCTACTTTATTACTTCTGATACTACATTCTGGTCTCTTACTAAATCTTATCTTTACTTATTGTATTAGCCTGAAGGCTGTGATCCTCTAGCAATAGTAGACGCATTATTATACACTTGTAATAAAGATAACATAGGTTTTGTTAAGAAACATAGGCTTCTTATGATGTTTCTTAGTGCTGTTTTGTGATTGTGTTTCCTGAGATGTGACGGGCATCTCGGTAAATTCTAACCTCTTTGTCCTAGTTCTTGAGGCGTCCCACAGCCACTAATTTTCCACAATAATTTGTTTGATAATTAAGCAGGTTTTGACTCTCGATTGTAATTCAACTCCTAAAAATTATTATAGCAAACCTACAGAGATCTCTCTAAGAAATGATCTAGTGGATGATTTTTATTCTAACAATGTCACAAGCTAGATCCCTAAGAACGTAGTTCTTCTGAGGTGCTTAATATAGGCAGAGTGAGCTGTCTTTATCAACAATTTACAGTAGGTTATTGTTCCCACATAAATCCTTCTAAAGCATCTCTGGATCCAATAGTGTGTTTCATCATACACATTATTCAACTAGTAGATAGCTTTTCCTTAAGTTTCTTTAAATCATCCTTAATGAGCTGTAATTACCAAAACGATTTTCCATGAGCCTAGCTTATACCATTCAAAGTATTTTCACAGACTTTAATTGTCCTTGAATTAATTAAATCATCATATTGTTTCATCGATTGATTGAGAATACATTGCTGTTTAATCGAGTCATACAAGTTGCTTATAAGTCTGTTTTCACAATGCTCATTCTCATGCATAAGCTTTGTCACCACTATGATCCAATTTAATATTTTTAAAAAATTTTTTTGGGGGTTTCAATCTCCCTAAGTCCTTTTGATCTTACCTCATTCCATTTTCCACTTAAGATTCTAATTCGTCCTTATTAACTTCTTATTACCGTGGTCTTTCTCTAGGACCTGAGCTTTCAATTCAATTTAAATACAAACAATATGATCAAACTTGGAGCACTTTGATTTGAAAAAAAAAATTGTCCCCTTTGCAAAATTTCCTGATTAAGTTGAGTATATCAACTTCTAAAGATAATGTAATGTCTATCTTCAGAGTCTAGTACTCTACCTTTCTGAATAGTTTATCGTAAATATCTTTTCCCAACGAAATCCTTTTTGAGTTGAGACTCTCAAATTTTTACCACTCCCCCAAAGTGTTAGACACTTTTCACATTCATGTCACATTTCACAGAAGCATTATTTCCACAGAAGAATTCAAAATTAATGTATCACCATACTGTTATGACTACTGTCCAAGTATGTCGTTCGTTTTCGTTCACGCGCACCTTCTTATTCATTTTACTTCAACATGAATATTATACTTTAAACACTATGTCTTGTTTCATAGCATGTTCTCAATTGCGAGAAGTATTATTTCTATATTTTGGACACTTTCATAATATCTTCATCGAATCAAAATAATTGATCGAATTGTATTAAATAATTCCTATAAGCATTTACAAATGGAATTATTTTCATCCTACACATCTCATAGCTTTTCTGTATCTGTACGAACCCCAACGCCCCTCAGTGATGTTTGCGTAAGCCATAGTTCTTCTTTGTCAAACACTCAAAAAAAACAAGATATAAGTGTTTTAAGTTTCTTCAAACTCCGTATTAAAACCATCGGCTGACTTTAGAAGTTCTCTTTTGAACCTCAACTATTGGTGAACGTCTACTAAAAAGGAAGTAGGCGATCCGGCGAATTCATATAATTTATGAGACCAAAAGGCTTGTTCAGCAGTCTACATATCAGTTTGGTGGAACAATCTTGTATCAAAATTCTTTGAAAAGTTGGATAATAACAGCATAATCGACTGTGTAGTAATTGACATTCTTTTCTAACAGCATATAATTCCCTTTTGTTATTTAAAAGCATTTTTGACGACCTCTCCTTAAAGGCAAGCATGGAGTCTCTTCAGAAGTCTCTCAGGAATTATCATAGCAACACTCTCTCTTAACAAAAATACTAATCACAAAGCTTTGTTCCAACTGCTAAAAAAAAAAAAACGAAGGTAACCACTCTCTTTCATGACACAGAAAGGATATTTGAAAACCTATAGTCTTGTATAGTGGTATGATCATAGAAAAACTTAAAGTTTCGAGTTAACATTGTCTCTCTATATTTGTGCACACACTTGATCTCTTTTAAAAACAATAAGTATCGTACAAAAATACTTTCCTCGCCAACCATATATATATCTCATCTAATTTTGCTCATATCTCTCCTACACAGTGACTGCTTGATCACACATCTCTCTCTCTCAACATACTAGATTCTTCTTTCTTAAAGCATTTTTGAGAAGAGTTATTGTTAGAGTGCTTAAGAAATCTCTATCTATACGAACACTTTATTACATCATGCGTACTTCGCAGCCACTCTCTGATAGAGCTGCTATAAACTCACACACATGAGTAGACTATGAACAGTGGCAAAAATAATCCTATCTGCGCGAGAGACGTGAGTACATGTCCTTGAATTTGAAAACACACACACACACACACATCACGTTAATAAACACTCATAAATGAGTTATGTTGAATGGATTATTTTAGGTTTAGGGTAAGTTGTTATGGTTCGGTAGGGACACAACAAAAAAGGTGTAGAGGAGTGGAGATTAATAGTTTAGGGACGCTCGTGGTGAGCAGAGTGTGCCTCTCCATCCATATTGTTTAGTAGTGTTGTGAGAGAGATAGAGAGAATACAGAGGGTGGCGACGTATTGATAATTGTAGTTGATTATAGGGGGATAGGATTTTGGGGTGGATGTTTGGAGTTATATTAGGTGGAGAGATCGCGAGAGCTGAGATGTTTAGCATGATTAAAAAAGATTGTAACAAAAAAGCAAGTAAGTACATCTAGTAGAGATAATCTGAAATATCACACGAATATAGAAAATATATCTTAAGCCAAATACTAACACAACACACATCAATAAATTACAATAATAAAATAATCTAAGTGTGATATTATCGAGTAGGAATGTTGTTAGATGAGAAATATATCGTGTTGTTGCTGTTGTTGTGAAATAATGTTGTATTTCAGTGGTAAGATTAAGTATGTCTATAGTTATGTTGTATATTATTAAAATCATTAAGTTATAATTAGGTAGGATGATGTAGGTGTCAGATTATATAGATGTGAATTGAAGATAATATATATAAGGGTTAATAGGGTGCTTGGTTTTTAAAGTGGTTAGGGATAAAGGGGATTGGAATTGATTATGAAATTCATTTTGTGTGAGTGTAATCATATGTTATGGTTTAATGTTGAAGTAGTGATAATTATTATATGGTTTGAATTTACGTTTTTATTATAGGGTAAATATGATTGTTGGAAATTGTTGGTATGTCAAGTAAAAGGTGGGGGTGAAAAATGTTAATCAAGGTTTGTTTAAAATATTTTGTGATACATTGACTAATGTTGTTGGGTCATTTAGTTCCAGAAAAATATATGATTGTGTCTCTCCTAAATTGGTTGTAAGGTCCCTCTCTTATCATTAATGGTACTTGTTTGCCTGGTTTACGAAGTCCGCAGCTGGTTATTGTATAAATAGCGGGAACTGACAACACATTCAAGAAAGACACATTGATTGATCATCAATGGAATCATCACCTTTCTAGAACACTAAACAATAACATGAGTCTAGTTAGGAAATATAGATGTTGGTTAACATCGGAGCATATTCCAATTTGAGGGAGTATGATGGGGTAAACAACGTTTGATGAACTGATGATTGATAATCATTGGATGGATAAGTGATTGATGGAGGTGTTGATGATTGATTATTTGAGTACTGTTGAGACTGATAAGGTAAACCATGTGTTGAAAATTGGTATTTTTAGTTGAGGGTTGATGATTGATAAGGAGACTGTGTCCATCTAATGATTTTGCAACCAAAGCAAGCCGGATCTGAGTTGCGTTTCATGCATTAATCACAAACCTCATTTACATGAAATTCCAAGTTTGTTCCAATACGGCATGAAGTTGGTCAATGTTAGTTTGTAGTGTAACATCCCGAACCATTTTAGAACATCATCACAAATTATTCTCCACCTCAAGAGAAGAGAAAATTCAAAAACCATGGTGTTCACTTGAAATTGTTCCAGTTTCATATTTAGATTTCATGTCGTAGAGTAGCAGTGAGAATCTTAAAAACAAGTATAAATCACGTAGTGTTTCACCCCTTCGCATAAGCAAACTTATTTCAATTCAATCATAAAGCTTACACTCTCTTCCTGTTTCTCAATGAAGTTCCTTGCATTAGAAGTTGAATTTTTTCCCAAAGTTCCTTGGCGACTTTTAATGATTGCAACCAAATGCAATAACCTTTGGTGGTATCCTATGAGAATAATATTTGTTGCTTTTGACAACACAATCAGCTTGAATGCTGCTAGCAGATAACTCAGGATATTTCTTTGGTTTAGTCATCCATATTTCCTCAATATAAAGGCCAGATGAGTGGACCAATTTCAACGGATTCTAAGGGATCATTCGTCCATGTTATCTATTCAACATTATATAGCCTCCATTCTGCTATAATTCCAAGAATCAATACAAATCTTTTTCCAAACATGGGTGGACAATTGCACACCCGAAAGAATTGCTATGGTCACGCAAGAGTCCGTATTGATAAATTGTGTATTATTCAAAAAGATTATTGTCAGATCGCACGCGGTAGATAAGAGAAAATATCTAAGCGAGCTGATATGTTCTTGAGATCAAAAGTTGAGTAACTCTTATTAAGGTTTATATTAATTCTCCTCTAAAACTACACGGGAGATTTCTATAACAATTCTTGAGACTAATAACTGGGAGAAAACAGGTTAATTTTCTCTCACTGGTCGATTTATAAGTCAAAGAAAATAAACCGTAAAATTAGAAATTTTAAGTAGTCGGTTTCTATTAAACATGACTAGTTTCGGTGGTTCATTTGATGAGTGACTAATCGTTATCACTGAATTAATCTAGATCGTTACTCACTGATAACAACTAGTTCGGTACTCACTGAAAAGTATCTAGATCGGTTCTCAAGGAAAATAACTAGTTCGGTTCTCACTGAAAACACTAGTTTAAGTACTCCAATACAAAAACTAGATCGGTTCTCAATGAAAAGCTACTAGTTTCGGTTATCACTGAAGAAAACTAAGATCGGTACTCACTAAAAAAATAGTAGATCGGTTTCTCAACTGATGAAAACTACATAGTTCGGTTTTCACGAGAAGAAAAACTAACTCGATACTCACTACAAACTACTAGTACGTTATCACTGAAGAAACCAGATCGTACTCACTAACACTACTAGTTCGATAACACTGAAGAACAATAGATCGGTACTCACAAAAAAATATCTAGATCGGTTGTCTCTCGAAACCCACCTTTTCAAAACTAAAAAAGACACGTTTTTTACGATTGTTTTCCAAAAATTTTTGTACCAAAACTGTTACTAAGCCTATAGGACAAAACACTGCGAAACTAAAGGTTTTTTAGCCGAAAAATTAAAATCAAGATTTTGACCTTATAATGCTAGACAACCTAAAAATGACACAAAATAAGAGATTATTTGTTGAATCTAAGCACATCACACCTATATCCAAGGATACTAGATCAAAGCTACCTATGTAGATGATCTTTTAGTGTAGAATTTAAGCTTAGAAAACAAGAAAAAAAATCAAAAGATGTGGCCCTTTTGAAGTAAAACGCACGAACCAAAACAAAACAACAAGTAAACACAAAATCTAAGCACACCACTCCATGGCTCTTGATACCAATTAAAGACTAATCTAATAACATACTAGTTGAGAGGGAAAGAGAGGTGATTCTAGAGAGAGAGTGGGTTCGATGAACACTTAGAGAGAGAAAGTAAACATATAAGAGAACTTGTATTAATGTGTGAAAAATGAACAACCAACCACCTCTTCAAGGCATGGAGAGGTGTATAAATACCCTAATGAGTCCGGCCATGGATGGGCTTACATGGGCTTTCCATGGGATATTCCTACTATCCATTAAGTTCCCAAAATAACTAAACAACGCTAACGACAGTTAACTATTGAGTACCGATACTTTCCTATGATTTTCGAGTAATTCCTAAACATATTGGGTCCTAGATTTAAAACTCCTTTGTAGAACCCCTTAAGATTTTGGTATGCATGCGAGGTTCTATTCTTCACATCTTTCTCACTTATCTTCAGTAATGGTAGGATCTTGTTACTTTCTATATTCGAGAGGTTTTTTAAACCTCGGATGTGAACGCACCATTTGGCTAATCGGTAACTATCATCCATCACCATTTGAAAGAGTAAATTAATAATCCTTTGAAACTTTTGCTATAATGCTAACTTCCGCTCTAAGAATGGTTCCGCTAACAGACAATATTATCGCCCATTCCTTCATCACGATAAGCATTCATATCTCCAAAACTGGCAAATCAGTCATAACAAGAAAAAGCGCTCCACAAAGAATCATATTTTTAAGCTCCTACATACATTACATTCCCCTTCTGTACACCATCTATTATCATTTATTGAATTATCAAATTTCTTGACATTACATTGACGTACAATAACGTGTATAGTTAGACGTGTTAAATTCAAATCTATACATAGCATGAAAACTTTGATGTTGTGGCAAATCTAATGGATCTCTTATCATCGACACAATAACTATGGTAAGCATCATTCCAATATCAAGACCTCATCCTAGTTCAAATACCTCATTTACTCACCTTCCTCAATGGTGGCATCAAATCATCTCTTGATTTCTCCTAAGCTCGATGTTTCATTTTAGATCATTATTAGTTTATCAATGGTAATCATCCAAAGAAGTTCTAATGATCTATTTAACAACAAAGTCTCTCACATAAGCCTAGCTTCAAATAATTCCATTCTTTCTCTCAAACGTAGCATTAAACCCTGCTTAAATTATACTACTAGCAGGTTTAACACTTTTGAAAAATAAATTTTTTCTTCCCCAACTCTTAAATAATCTTTCTTTTGTAAACATCAGTCTAGCAACAGGCGTTGACAAAAATGGTCTTTCCGAAGTTCAAGGGCACTTTGAATATCCTCGTCATATCAAGAATTATAAAGTCTACTAGGAAAGTAAATTTATCAATTCGTACTAGTACATTTTTAGACTATTCCCTTTTGGACATTTTACGTCTATCTTCCAATTCCACTGTCAACCTTAGTGTAGCTAATTCGCCTAACTAAGTAAAAGGTAGGTCGAGAGAGGCTAACACTAACCTAGCTCATATGTCAACAAGGGGCATTGTCAAAACAAAACATCATTAATAAAAATAAGGTAAAGGAAACTCCCTATTTTTTCTCCCTTTCGGGGTATGTGGTATTGATAAGGAAGCGTCCATAAGCTTTCTGAATTTGGTCCATGATTCCCCTCTTCTTCTTCACAGTAATGATTATCCAAACGACTTGGAAAAGGAACCGTTGTTTATCTTGACTTGTACAATAGTGTACTGTTCTGTCCAGTGGATACGGCGTATTGAGATGATCCAATACAGCATATCGAGTGTGAATCAGCTTCAATAGTGGTAGAAATCGACTTGACTTGATCTCTCGAGTTTGTTTAGTTTGAGCTTGAGTAGCTTCTAAAATCCTCCTTTCCTGTCGTACCTTGCTTGCCCGATTTGAATTTCTAAAGTTTTAATTGATGTTCCTTGGTTTCTTATGGCAACATCTGTCGTAGCTCGGATTTCTTTGATCAAATTGTAATTTTCTTCGTGTCTCTTTGCTTATTCACTCATGAATTTGCTCGGGGTATCTTCCATAAATTGCCTCTGTTATTGGTATGAAGGATTTGTGTTGTTCCTTTGATAGTACCCTGGAGTTGTTGCTCTATATCCCCCTCCTTGAAAAGGTCTACCAAATTACGTGTAGTAAGCTTCTTTAAGGGTTTTTCCTTCTTCTTTTTGTGGGAAAATTTGGTGTAATGGGGTCCTTTGCATTGTTCACATCCGACTTGAGCAGCATAAACTTTTTCATTCACCTTTCTTGATCTCTCTTCTTAGATTGTCTAATTGTGCTTGTATAGCAGCCAGTCCATTAGAAGTCTCAGTACTTCTTCCTCTAGATGTTCCATTATGCCATTTTTGAGAGTATTCAGCCATTTCTTGAATGGCCTTTTTAGCATCTTCAGCAGTCTTAGTTGGAATGGCACCTCTTGAGTCAAGAATTTGTCGTGTCGAAATATCCAACCCATTGTAGAAAAAAATTACCTCCTACATCTTAGTAAAATAGTGTTGAGGAGACTTCATCAAGAGTTCTTTAAAGCGCCCTCATGCTTGAAAAAGGGTTTCATCAGACTCTTGTTGAAAGTTTTGATTTTCCTTCAATTTTATCTTTGATCAATTCGACCAGGTGGGCAATATTTGTTCAAAAACTTAGTTTTAAGATCTTCCCAAGTTTTGATCGAACCACTTGGTTCATTTTTTAGCCAACGACTTACGGCTCCAGTTAAGGATATAGGGAAGACTCGGAGCATTAGATGATCCACAGTGATTGTTAAAAACATGGAATAATCATCTTACTATATTTCGCGCTCCCCCATAACTTTCTCAATGTGTTCATTTGCATCCTCATTACTATAACATCTATGATTTAATCAGGTTAGTGATGCCTTTAGAAATGGTTAAGAGTTCGTTTTGTGTGACTTCTTGTGTGCTATTTGTTAAATATGTGTGCTACGTGGTTTGAATAAGTGCATGATATCATATTGAGGTGTAATCATCTCATTTTGACAGATGCTTTGTGTTTCAGCAGGTGATGAGTATTCCATTTGTTCACTTATAGTGATAAAATAGGAAAGAATAAGTTTGCAAGCAATGCTACATCAATAGTTGGATAATTTTGTGTTAAGCGTTTATGAGAAATGTATCATGTTGGTAATAAGTGTAGTGAGTGAAATTTGGATATTTATAGAGACTTTCTAAATATAGAAAGTAAATTGTGAAATGAAAAGTTATTTTTAGAAAGTTAGTAAGTAGCGTTTATGTAGAAAGGTTTACCCAAATTAGCTTAGGTTTTTATGAAAACTTAAGGTAATGAAGATAATTAGTAAATTAATAATTAAATAAAAAAATATATAAATAAAGGGTTCAGCCAGTTTCAGAAGAAAGAAAAAAAAGGAAATAAAGTTTGATTACAATTAGGATTCTATTAGTATAAATACCAAATTAATAAAACCCTAAATCACTTTTTCTCTCCCCTTTTCCTTTTGATCGCCAAAACCCTCAAGCAAGAGAAAAAAAGTTTTTTTTTAATCAAGAACAAGTTGGTGATTTAGTGTTTCAAGAATCAAGGTTTAGGTATGTTTCAATTAAGCTTTTGTTTAATCTTTCTTTAAAACATGTAATTAAGGATGTTTTAATTATGCTAGAGTGTTTAAGGTTTAATTAGGATCGTATTGGTGTATTAGGGTTAGATCGTTTTAATTCATGATTTAGAGTTGAGCAGAATTTAGGTCTGTGTTCAACTGATGATATCTAGATGTTAAAAACGTGTTTTGATATGATTCCAGTGCCTAAATTGTAGTTCAAAGAGTCTATTTTTCAAAAAGTCCAGCCTCGATTGAGTTGGAGTTTTGAAAGTTGGTTAAATATTAGTTACAAGAAAAGTTGTCAAAACAGTAAATACGCGTCAGAATTAGGTCATGTTTAGGAGGGTAAAACCCTAACTTAAAAGTGGAATTAAGGTTAGCCAATATACAGTGATTAGGTTCTATATGTATATAAAGAAACCCTAGAAGGATAGCTTCTGATTGTGTGTCTAAGTATGATAATTAGGGCCATACATTTTAGTGTGCAATCAGATCCGAATTGAGACAGTTTTGAAGTTGGATTTTATTTGGGATAGTTGCACATATATTGGGTAATTGGGAATCACAAGGTAGTTAGTAAACTCATAAATGAACTTAGGTGATTTTTGGTATGATTTATAAAGGTCAGCAAGTAAGGGTTTTAAGAGGGTAAAGTTACACTAAAATTCTGCATTTTTGAACAAATTGTAGTTGATTAGTGTAATGAGTTAATGAAGTGGTTAAGGTTGGGCATGGTGTCGGGTGACCCATGGTGGTTAATCAAACCTTTAGACATCCATCATATGTGTGTTACATGGACTAGAGCTTTTAGCTTGGTCGCGTGTAACCGTGTTTATTTATTTGTATAGTTGCGTGATAGGAATTGGAAGCTGCATTTTGAGCATTCAAGTGAGTTACATAGTCCCACTTTTTACTGCGTTTTAAACTTGGGATGGAAATGATGCAAGTGTTTAAATGAGTTTTAAATTCATGTGATTATGTGTTAGTGTAAATGCATGGACTATTATGTGATTGATATGCGTTATGTGCTACATGTTATGTGATGTGATATTGATGTGTGGTCTAGTCAGGAGGGTTACTTGCGGGTATCCATGGCCTGAGCTAGAGGGAAAGAGATTTGGTATGATCCAAGAACGATTGAGTTTGTCTGCTTGGTGTTTGAGTGTTTGATTGGATTGAATTGCATGTTAGCTTGTATGTTAGTTAGCATAATTGTCATGCAAGCGTATTGTTTTTATAATTGCAGGAATTGGTTAAATTGTTTTGGTAACGGATTGATTATGTGTGTCTGAAAACCTATGTTTCTCACCAACCATTGTGTTGACGTATAAGCATTATTTTTAGGTATTCAGCAGGATGAGGTTAAAGTTAGAAAAAGTGGCTAGATGGACCGTAGGCAGCTGGCTAAGTTTAGTTATCTAGATTTTGTTATTTGATTGGATGTTAAATGTTAATTGTTTTGCTTTGATTAGGATGTATGAATGTTTGCATGTCATAACATTGGCATGAACTGCCTTTATTTCAATGTTAGACGCCTTTTGGATTTTTGTTGATGTGTTTGGGTATTTTTATGACACTGTGTGTCTATACCTTGTATTTTATGCATGTTTTAGTTTCTCTTATAGACGCCAAAGTGTTGTGATGATTCTCTTTCTTGTTGCGCCTCGCGTTTCTGCCTTGGCGGGGTGTGACAGATTGGTATCAGAGCCTTAGGTTATACATAAGTAGGTGGTTAAGCCTAGACTATAACCTAGGGATCCTTTATGTATATGCATTTAGGGCTTAAGTGTTTATTTTTATAACTGCTATGCTTCCCCTCTATCTTGCATAGCTTTTATATTTCCTATTTTGTTAAGTTATCTTCTTAGTTTTGACGCCTACCCATAGCTAATTTAGTGCGTATTGCCTCGTCATTAGTTAGCTATGTCTTCCCATTTCCATAAAAAGCTTTGTTGGGGAACCGTCTTTGCAACCGGGCATAGGAATTTTGTTGAGCCAGAGATAAGACTTAGGATGAAGAGAACAAATCGTAGGACCCGAGTTACAATTGGCCTTTACCTATGTCATATTAAAGAGAAAATGACCATAAAGGAGGTTAAGGGAGAGTCAGTCATGGAATAGAAGACAAAGGTGACAACCAAGGAGGGCGTTGTCATCCAGTTTCCTGGAAAGTATCATAGATACAAGTTAACAACGAAAGAAGAAGTAGAGGAGAATGAAGGGTTGAAGGAAGTTTGGGAGAAGATGGAGTATGTTATATCAGACAACGACTCGGATCTTGAATCCACAGCTAGTAGTTAACCTTAGGGCATCCTCTTTGTCATCTATTTTAGGTTTATTTGTCGGTCTTTAGTTGGAACCATGTTTTAGGAATTGTTATTTTTGAATATTGGATATTGATTTAGTATTTTATAAATGGATGGGGTTATGGTTGAAATTGTTCCTTATGTGTTGTTATGTGATTAAATGAATCGTATGTGATTGTTGTGTTAAACTAAGAAGTGTCGTCATAGGAGGAGTACGTTTGTGCTAGGGAGCCTCAATAATCATGGTGGCTAAAATAATTATTCACGCGCCCCAACACAAGTGGACTTGCAAGTATGATTACATTGATTAGTGTTGACACATTGGTGTATAGTGTAACATTCTGTATTTTCAGGTCTTTTACGACGTCATCTATTTTACTAATTATTTATTTTTCTTCCTCGTACGCGTTTACTTTTATTTTTAATAGTTAAATCGCGTAAGTTAAAAATTATCGTTTAGTGTAAACGGACACCAAACAAATAAATGTTTACATCAAGCAAGTGTTAAGTAATTATTTTGAGTAAAATTTATTAAATTTGTTCATTTTATTTTTATCGGATACGTAAAGTGTATACGTTTCGCGATAAAATGCGTTTAGGCTACTTACTACCGGGGATCCACCAAAACTTTGTCCTTACGCTTCAACATATTACCCACTTTTGATACCCAATAATAACAAGTACAAAAAATATATCATAATATATCTTATGTATGCGAATTTATTTGCTATTTATACCAAGAGATTATAAGAAAACTCTTCATTTTGGTCTAATGTACAAAATATCTCTTAAATGTCTTGCCATTCCTTGTCTCTTTGACCAAAAAGACCAGAACAAGACCATTCCACTAGGGACAATTCCATGTCTCCTTGACAAATAACTTGCCACATTTTATATACCATGTATATTGTGTGAGATATTCATTCATGCTTAAACTTGGTTAATAATTCACAATACTCTCTATTTGTCTCTCTATGTACGGCATACTACACTCTCCAACACAATACCCATAACAAAATTTTATTCAATATAAATTTTTCTACAACCCATACACTTCTATACACATCTATTATAAGATATTCTAAGGTGATCCCAAGCATTGGCTAACCTTTTTCAAGTATTAATCAAGAAAAGTGAAACTAGGGTTTTAAAATGGAAAGCTAGGGTTTTATATCTAAACAAGGGTTTAGATACTTTGGTTCATCATCTTACATCATAATAAGGTTATCTAAAAACCTTCATGTCTTTACTTTCATCATTTTTATATGTTTACATGTTTTATATAACTATATCACCACTTAGGATTTTTAATATGTAAAACGAATTATCACTTATGTTTATGAATTTACACACTTTTCTTATGTCATATTGTTATATATATCATGGAAAAATGGATTAATAAATATGTTGACATGTTGTTTAAGTATAAACATGATTTTGTATAAATTTGGGTTTATAAAGTTAATAAAACAAACTCTTTATAAATGAACACACTTGGATAATAAAAGGGTGATTTGATTTCGACTTCATACAGTAGGTTTGACATTACATAAAAATAATACGCCTCATGACGATTCCAAAATGATAAGAAACTCGAAAAACCGATTTATAACGAAAAAGATACGTTAGTTACGAGTTTACGACGAGAAATACTTTTATAAAACTATTTTTATAAAATTTACTATTCATTACAGAAAGTGATATTTTTAAAACATCAAAAATATGATATAACTTTTAATTACGAGATCGTACTCGAAAGAATCGTTAAAAACGGAGCTATAACGAATAAAATACGACGTTTACGAGTTTACGATAACAAAAACTATAAAAATAAGTATATATCTGTTATGAACAGTAAAAATCACTATTCATCAGAAAAACTAAAATTTTAAAAATGTTATATTTTGATAACTCGACTTAATACGAAAATGTAGGCATAAGAAACGTAAGAAACGGGCTTAAAACGAGAAAGTTACGCATTATTTTCTAACTTGTGCACTATTTCCTGAGGTGAATAGTGTTGGTTCGTTTTTAAAATAAATTTTTGCGAAACATTTTAGAATCATTTATATAATATTTATACATGTCTTAAACTTTATAAATATTATTTTACAAAGACAATTGAATTATATATTCGATTATACGAGTTCAAATACACGAATAATATTTAGCAAATGCAATTTAAATATTATTTCGCAAACACGAGTAGACGGTGATGTAGCTATATAGAATCATACGTTGTATTAGTTATCAAAGTACTATATTACTAGGGAGTTTCATAATGATGAGGCCTCTTCGGGGTGGCGTATCGACGAGTTGTTGGATTTACGATTTAAAGTATCCTAGCTCCTCATACGTTCACTACACGACCTCTTAATTATGATAGCCCGAACGATAGTATGATGAGCTATACGACCTATAAATAATCAAAGTGTTTAGTACTTATACGACCTATATTGGATTAGGTTGCCTTCGGATTCCTTCGTGACGCATTTTTCTATTGTGAATACTTGTTGATTTCCATTCACTCAAGGTGAGTTCATAGTCTCGCATTTCAATCTTTTCAATGTTTTATAAACCCGCGAGGGGAATACATGCTCTTTTACACTTCATACAGTAGGTTAGACATTATATAAAAATAATACGCCTCATGACGATTCCAAAATGATAAGAAACTTGAAAAACCGATTTATAACGAAAAAGATACGTTAGTTACGAGTTTACGACGAGAAATACTTTTATAAAACTATTTTTATAAAATTTACTATTCATTACAGAAAGTGATATTTTTAAAACATCAAAAATATGATATAACTTTTAATTACGAGATCGTACTCGAAAGAATCGTTAAAAACGGAGCTATAACGAATAAAATACGACGTTTACGAGTTTACGATAACAAAAACTATAAAAATAAGTATATATCTGTTATGAACAGTAAAAATCACTATTCATCAGAAAAACTAAAATTTTAAAAATGTTATATTTTGATAACTCGACTTAATACGAAGGCGTGGACGTAAGAAACGCGCGAAACGGATTAGAAACGAGAAAGTTACGCCATTTTTACCAAAGTATACTTATAAACATTTTTCGTTATAATTATGTTTTCACTAAAACGAGTAGACGGTGATGTAGCTATATAGAATCATACGTTGTATTAGTTATCAAAGTACTATATTACTAGGGAGTTTCATAATGAGGCCTCTTCGGATGGCGTATCGACGAGTTGTTGGATTTACGATTTAAAGTGTCCTAGCTCCTCATACGTTCACTACACGACCTCTTAATTATGATAGCCCGAACGATAGTATGATGAGCTATACGACCTATAAATAATCAAAGTGTTTAGTACTTATACGACCTATATTGGATTAGGTTGCCTTCGGATTCCTTCGTGACGCATTTTCTATTTTGAATACTTGTTGATTACCATTCACTCAAGGTGAGTTCGTAGCCCCTTTTTCTACTACTTGTTTTATTAAATTCGGGGGAGATTACATGCTTGATTTCTTTGGACACAAGTGTTTTCAAAACTGTATGCTATTTCCTGATTACATTATTGCCTAAGTACCCTTCTGCCGCTAAGTCCCCTTTTATCATGAACTGTTAATTACCTGCTGGGTATACGCTAGTGTTATGGATAGATCTATCGGGACTGACCATCCCCGTCTAGGCTGTGGTTTCTAGTTGACCATTGACGCATTTAACATTCAGAGAAAATTCGTAGGATGTTTGGCAGCATCTGTATTGAGAAAATTCGTAGGATGTTTTTGTAACATCTGTATCCGTGTTGGGGCACAAACCTCGAGTACTGGTTTGATTACAGTTTATTACGTTAAGGTTCGGTGTCATGAGCTTAGGGCAATAATACCTGTTTTTGGACTATTGAATGTGTTTCATAGTCTACTATTACTTCGATCTTGTGGTCCACGCTATTTCCTGATAAACCTATGAATTCACTCAACAATTTTGTTGACGTTTTAGCATGTTTTAATCTCAGGTGCTGAGGCATAAGCTTGGATGGGAGCCGTGACGGATATCTATTAGAGGGATTCTGATTTCTTAAATTCAATGAAACTTTTGTCTTATAAAATCTTAATGTCTTTTTATCAAAACTATGGGACCTAACGTGAAAACTCTGATCTTTTGTAATGACATCGAATGAAACTTATTTTTAACGTCCATTTAAGGTCGTTTTCTATATCTTGATTTTTGTACTTTGACGTAGCACCCCATTGTTACCTTTCCGCTGCGACCTGATTTTGGGGGTGTTACAGATGGTACCAGAGCCAAGGTTATAGGGAACTGGGTCATTTTCAAAACCTAGTCTATAACCACAAAGTTTAAAGATTTTCTTTTCTTTCATTTTTAAATACAGAATCCTTCATCGCTTATCCGATATCCGCGCGCGCAACTCCCTGATCCTTACTTACTTTTGTGATTGTCATTATTGCATTATATGTAACCTTATATATATACATAATACTTGGTTTAAATTCGATCTCTTACGTCTATCTTTTGACATATCAGTATCTATTTCTATCGGTCAATTATATAAATATTGACCATCCTGATTAAACTATGATTATTTATATCACTTTTCTATTTCCTTTTCTCTCTTATTATCACGTGCCATGACTTTGCATACCATTATAAATTCTTAATGAATTATGTACTTGCGTGGCTAGAATCATGCCGCCTAAGAGATTTAAGAAGAAATCTGTTAAGTGGATAGTGGAAAAGCGTGTGGCCAAAGCTATTGAAGAATATGAAAAGACAAGAGCTGACTCAAACAATACTGGTGGATTTGGATCAGGAGGAACTGTTGCACCAGATGTGCATGGATGTTCGTATAAGACATTTACGAACGGCAAGCCTCACACTTTCAACGGGACTGAAGGCGTAGTCGGACTGAAACATTGGTTCGAAAAGATAGAGCAAGTGTTTGAGATCTGTAAATGTGCTGAAGAATACTTGTAATCTTAAGATCAAACCAAGAACAAGAGTGAGATGTGGGTTGTGATGTTAGAGAGAACTTGGATGGAAAATGTGCTATGCTAATCAGATCCCCTGGAGCAACGTAAATGCTATGTGAATACTGAATACTGCACCAGCAACTAAAAATTCAAAGATGGAGCAGGCTTTGGACTTTGACTTTGAATGGAGATGACATCGAGGCTACAACAATCGCTTCCATGAACTGTTTTGATGTATCTGAGTTGGTGTCAACTGAAAGAAAGATTGAAAGTAATTCGAGGATTTCTCGAGGGAATCAAGGAAATGTACTTCTTCAACGCCTTCGACTTTGCATGATGCAATCAACATGGCCTCGGAGAACTTTTGAACAGGGGTTCAAGGCTAAGGCATTAAGGATCGGTGATAGCAATAAAAAGAAGTGGGAAACCAGCAAGGGAACCCTACTTTCACAGCACATAAACCAAGGACAAGAAGTGCTTAAGGTTTATGTGGCAGCCCCAATAAGGGTAGAGGTACGCTGGGAACTTACCATGGTGCAATAGGTGCAAGGCACATCATCAGCCAGGTCCGTGTCCTCCTAGGTGTGGTAAATGTCACAAGCTTGGTCACCAGGAAGGGGAGTGTCGAACTAGGATTCCTGTAGCGGGAGGCAATTCGCTACAAAATGTGACATGCTTTGGTTGTGGGAATCATGGGCACTACAGGAGTGATTGCCCGGAGTTAAAGAACCGAAACTAAGGAAACCAAGTTAAAGGTACTGAAGCACGTGGAATGGTGCATGCCTTAGTAGGAGGAGAAACCAATCAAAACCTTACATCATGGATGATGATACAATGCTCTAGATTATCCCTTTAGGAATTCTCGCTTAAATTTCTTTTGAACTTTCGTCTAAATTTCTTTTGTACTTTTGCTTAAATTTCTGTTGTACCGAATGATTTCGAATTATCTATCAAAGTAATGTATTGTGAAAACTTCGTCACCTTACTATAAAAAAAAACGTCACTAATTTTGAACGCTCAAGTTAAAGCCATTTAAAAAGGGAATGCAAACGAGTTACTAAGCATGGTAACGAAATATTCAAAAGACATAAATGAAAATAACAAATAAATTTGTTGCCACAACATCCGTTTATTATCTTAGAAATAAGATTACATAAGGACATAAAGGAAATACAAGTTTTATTTCAACCCTCCCCTAACCATAATATCTAGTCCTTCAAGCATAGATCCACGCCAATAGCAAGGATAATGACCGGCACGAGAATTGCTAGAATAAAGGCCAAATACTGAAATCCTTCTTCGTATGGGAAGTAGGCAAGATAAATGCCGAGTGCTATCGCGGTCGCCATCGCCAAGATCGTGATGATGTGCAACATTTTTGAGGATTGGATAAGAGAAAATGTAAGTGAAAGATTAAGTGTTGTATGGAGAAATGGAGGAGAAAATTTTGTATAAAAAGGGGGAAAGTAACCGTTGGGGGTTACTGTTCGGTTACTGTTCACCGACCGTTGGGGCACTGTTCATATAAAAAAACACCGTCGTCAAGTGCTGCATCGTGAGCCTTGAGGACAAGGCTCGTTTAACGGGGGAAGTCTATAACACCCTGTGTTTTCAAGTCATTGACGACGTCGATAAATCTACTATTTATTTTTAGTGTCGTACGCGTTTGCTTGTAATTTCATGTATTAAGTAAAATCGCGTAAGCTAAAAATTAGCGTTCAATGTAAACGGGCATCAAACAATTAAGCGTTTACATCAATCAAGTATTAAATAATTATTTTGAGAATAATTATGGCCGTTGTTTATTTTATTTTTATCGGATACGTAAATTGTATACGTTTCGCGATAAATTAAGTTTAGGCATACCCGGAACCACAAAAATAATTCTACGCTTCAACAAATACCCACGATTGTACCCAACACTCAAAGTTTTATTAAATTCACTCAAGTTAACATTATGTTTCACTTTGTACATTATAAAATAAAACAATACACAAATGCATACAAGTAAACACCTTTTATATAAAAGCTACAAGTTGTAACTTTCATATATTTAACAAGAACATTGGGACATAGGGCACACAATTTTTGCACAACTTGCATTGTACAACACTTCTTCATTTAATCTAGCTATAACTTGTTCCCTTTTGACCATAGTCTTCCTTAAGACCATGAATTTGTCCCAAGACCAACTATTGCATTCTTTTTTACCAAGACTTACCATATATACATGCATACTAGAGATAGGAACTCATACAAGTAAAACACTTAACTAGAAAATCAAAAACTCTTCATTGTTGCTCCATCTAAGCCCACGGCTTGAAACAACCTTAATACCAAATCCATACCAAATTTTCTATCACATATACTCATCTACATACATCATTGTTAAGACATTTTAAGATGTTTCCAAGCATTGGTTAACCATTTATAAGTGTTGAAGCAAGAAATCAAGATTAGGGTTTTCATTTGGAAACTAGGGCTTTCTTGGTTGTAATCTTGGTTTTAAAGTCTAAACAAGGGTTTAGCACTTACTTGTCATCATCATATATCATCCCATTAAGGTTATCTAAAGCCTTAAACTTTTCATTTATATGATTATATGCATATGTGATGTTTATGTAGTGAAATCACCATTAGGATATGTTTAACTTGTAAACATGGATTTTTCTTATAAATATAGTTTTATAAACTTATACACATGTTGTATGGATACATAAGTATTTTACAATCTTAATTATGGTTAAAAAGTGTTAATGTTAATTAGGGTTTTAAAAAGTGCACTTAATATGTTATTAGTAAGAGAAAGGCAAATGACATGTTAATGTTGATTATGAACTTTTAATCATGTTATATGGACACTAAAATAAAGTCATAATGGAGGTAAAAGACTTGTACACTTATGGTTATGATGAAAAAAATGGTTATGGATGAACTTGTAGTAAAAAGTTACTTATGGAGATTATGGTTTAAAAATGTTGTTAAGGACTTAATGACTTGGACTTATGGACAATATAAGGACTATGGATTATATAAAATATATGATATAGTATATTAAGAGTGTGGGAAAAACTTGTGGAAATTACTTAGTTAAAAAGTATATAAAACAAGTTTAATAAATAAGTTAATACATAGATATTAAAGGGCTGTTTGGAGTCGAATTCCAAACAGTGGGTATTATGTTTTATAAATATTCTACGACTCATGACGATTCCGAAAAGGTAAGAAACTTGTCAAACGGATAAATAACGAAAAAGTTACGCTAATTACGAGTTATACGTTAATTAAACGAATTTTATAAAATAACTTTTATAAAAACTAAATCAAACAGCAAGTTTGATAATTTTAACTAATAAAACATATTTTTAGGATTCCAAAATGATAAGAATCGTAATTTTTCAATTAATATCGAATTAGTTATGAATTTCGCGGGTTTTCGGTAATTAAAAGTTTATAAAAATAAATTTATAAACTATGAACAGTAAAAACACTATTCATGACAGAAACTTTATTTTTGTAAACCTTATAAATTGATAGAATTTTCATTAACGAGAACGTGCTCGAAAGAATCGCTAAAAACGGAGCTATAACGAATAAAATACGACGTTTACGGGTTTTACGATAACTAAAACTATAAAAATAACTTTATAACTGGTGTGAACAGTAAAAAGTACTGTTCATCAGAGGATCAAAAATATGAAAATGTCAAATTATGATAACTCGTCTTAATACGAAAGCGTGGGCATAAGAAACGTCAAAATCGGGCTTAAAACGCAAAAGTTATGCTATATTTACTACAACGGTAATTATAAACGTTTTTACTTATTAACCACAATTTTACCAAAACAATTAGTTGGTGATTGAACTATATAGAATTATATGTGGTTATCAAAGTACTATATTACTAGGGAGTTTCATAATGAGGCCTCTTCGGGGTGGCGTATCGACGAGTTGTGTAAAACCTAAAAATCTCAACAAGTATAAAATTACCAAAATTCCCCTAACGCAATAAAATCCATAAAAGCTTAAATAAACTTCATTTAAATGTTAGAAATTATAAAAATACAACATATGACAATTATGAAATTTATGTAAGATTAAAATATCTTATATTATGCAAGAAAAATAATTAATACTTATGTATATAAATATAAGCCGAATTAATTAATATTTATGTATTTATACATTAAAATTAAA
>BQNB010046614.1:0-31990 GCA_026074375.1 Tanacetum coccineum
CCCTAAAAAATTGGTCAAACCCACCAAAAACCAACTGTTACTTTGTTTCTTCAGATCTATAATCTATTAAACAAAAAATTATTATCACATCATCTTTTCCTCTAAACCTCCATAACCTATCATCCAACGCCGCCAGTACATATCCGGCCGCTGGCTTCCGTAAATATTTCCCCCACCTCTTTTCTTGTGCGCTTTTTTAGCTTTCGTAAATTGTTATTTAAATTTCTTGGGCAGTCTTTTGGTATGATTAGCAGATCTAATCTTTTTGTTGGTGGTGGTCATGTTATGATTTGAGGTCAAGCGGAGATGATCGTCGGATTGTGGTCGCCGGTTTTCAGATCGTCGCCGATGCTGGAGGAGGGGGACAACACCGGTGGGGGTTGGAGAAGGATGGAGACAAAGGTTCTTTAAAAAGATGTTTTTATTTTTTTTCTTTTGAATTTTTCAAAATTTATTGAAAGATTAATGATAGGTTGGAAATCTTTTGAGACTTGTTATGGCTTCACATGAGATCATTGAAAGTTTTATTTTTTTCTTTTCTAATTTCGTTTTTTGTTTTAGTAATTTAAAAATCTTCCATGTAGTTATTTTTTACTATATTAAATTACACAACCTAGGCAAAGCACATGCGTCTATTTTGAACAACGAAGGCACAAAAAATCTATTTATGTTTGGTTGTAGCCGGTGTTTTTTTTACTATACTTTTTAAAATGAAGGCATTAGTTTTCATGGTAAAACTTTTCGTTTTCTTGCGTTTCTTGCTTTTTCATTGTTGTTTGTTTATATGCTTATTCAGTTGAACATATATGTATCTTTAAAACTTCGGTTTAACAACATTGACTGAAATAATACTTCGTATTAATTAGGTAAGGATTCTTTTTGTCTGCAAAAAGGTCATTCTTTTTGTCTGCAAACGGGTCATTTTTCTGCATAATAGGTCAGAGGTTCTACTGGATTCTTTTGTTTCTTCAATTGAGATAACTTCACATTGATGGACTTGGTATTCATATGTGAATTATCTTTCCCATATGAGCCTTGGTTGGTCAATGTTTATGTCTGGTTCTTTTATTTGTCATTCGTGTGTCAATATGTAGTATAAGTGTGCAAGTGTAGGCTAGTGTTTCTTTTAGTGGTTTTTGCTTGTTTTGTTTTTAGTTTTGTTTTTAGTTTTGCCTTAGGGTCCTTCTCTTTTAATTGTCTTTGTTAATTGAGGGGATGCCTTGTTGTTGTATGTTTGTTTCTTTTTGGTTGGTTTTATATGTTGCCTTTCTAAAAAAAATTAATTAGGTAAAGGATTAAAAATATGTTGTTTTTTCTAAATGTTCATCTTTTAATATAGAAAAAAGTAATTGTGTTTATATAATAGTTTATTCACTACTCCAATGACGAAGAAACTGTGATTATCATGAATGTTAACATAAGTGGCATTTGTTTTTTAAATGTTTTTGTTGATGGATCGTATTGCTAATATGATTAATCATTTTTTTTCTTGTTTCGATACAGGTTTTTTGTTGGTAGGTGCTTTAGTTATGAAGTTGGCATGGTCATTGAATATATACATAATTTTTAAAAGCGTGCACATATGTTTTTAGAAGGCGTGCATATATGTTCTTGCAAGGGTACTCATATATTCTAATGAATTTGAGAGAGAAAGTGAAACGTGCACATATGTTTTTCGAAGAGTGCACACATGTTTTTGAACAACATAGATATAGTTGGATTTATATTTCTAATATATTTCATTTGATATCAAATTTTGTTTATGTATTTTTGTTTTTAGTTGTTATTTATATTTGAAATGTATTTCATTTTATATCAATTTTTGTGTATATTTTGTGTTATAAATTTTGAAGATTAAAGAATGTGCACAAGAAACATATGTGTAATTACCATATTAAGTTAAAAATGTACACTAGAAACATGGAATTTACAATATTAAAAAAAACATATATGCACTCATTTTTTTTCTTTTGAAAACAATATATACTAAAAAAATATATAAAATAAAATAAAAAAACTGAAAATTAAACAGGATTAAAAAATTCAAAAAAAAGAAGTCAATTTTTTTTTTACTATTTATACGCTGTTTTGAATTAAATAAAAAAAAGTAATGATACAAAATTCTAATTGGTTTAAAGTGGTTCTGTAGGTTCTGTACAAAAAAGTGGTTCTGCAAAGAACGGTCCTATATATATATATATATATATATATATATATATATATATATATATATATATATATATATTTAATAATAGTAATATAGTAGTACGTTAATTTGAGAAATTTTGAATTTATTGAAAAATTTGTACTCAAACACTATTTATATTGCCTACTATTATAAGTCTATACTACATATTCACAATTATTCACAAGATAAGATTCTGAGATTGGACCTGACGATTATGTGGTGCGAGTCATTAGTTTGTAGTCCATCTCGAGTTCTCGAGCACCAACCAATTTTACAAGATTCCGAATGATCCTTCTTTCACGCATCTGCTTGTCAATCAGCTCGACCATAAGTACCCACCTTTTTCTAGTCAATAGCCATCCACTTTCTTCTTGGCATCTCCGTGTTGTATTCCAAATGAAAATCGCGTATTCTATGATGAAGTTCATCCCGAACTTTCTTGAGCGTCCCGTCTGAGAACTTGTACAGCTTATCAGCCCGCATCACTCTTTTTTGTTTGGTCAGATCTTCATAGATTACCCCTGGTGGGTTGTGACATGGAGTGTAGAGTTCTTTAAATTCAATTTCTGGAAAGGTCTGTTGAGGTGGAGTGATGTTGAGTTTCTTCTGGTAACTCTCTACACCAAGCTGTAAATCCTCAACACGTTTCTTGATGACGAGACTTCTTGTGAACATACGAAGAGCCATAATAAAGTCAACAATATCGTTGTCGGTAAGGTGGAATAGCTTGTGTTGAACCGCAAGAAGCAACATGTCTTCAATGTCATTCAGGTGTAGATCCACGAGATCACCTTCTTTAAACTTATAGAACTGGCGGTCAGCTCTTTTCACCACGATCTCTTCCAAATGACCATATCCGTGCAATTTCTTGACACTAACACTCTTCACTCCTAGAATTTTCTTTGTCGAATACACATTATGCTTAGAGAATTTGTTCAGCTCAGATCTGTGCCATAACTTATGCCCTTTACCCTAATGTTTAACCCCTTTCAATGCATCTTTGTCATACCCTACTTTGGTAGGACTCCAAAGCGTAGGAACCATGTCTTCAATCCTTTCAATCTCATACCGAACTGCTTTGGTCTTCGTGATCGACGTAGTATACTTCCTTTCCGGATTAGAAGATTTCAGATACTCCAGGTCATTGTTGAAGAAATAATCAACAGCAACGGTTAGATGACTTGGGTGACCTTGCAGAGGAAGAGATTTGGACAAATCAAATGGGTAACGATCTCCTTCCAGATTATTCCAATCAAGCCTATCTGTTAATGCATTGAAACACTCTTGGAAGTGGTACTCTAATTCTATGCTGCTAGAACACGTGCCTTTTAATAGGTTATAGGCAGGTCCTAACAAGATATCTTGAGTAAGGTTATCAATTTTGAGTCGATTCAATACATACTTGGAGAAATCAATTGAAGTATACATGAGGTCGTCGAATGTGAGAGGATCCTTTGTAGCAGAGACCATTACATTAAACCAAGGCTGTTCGGGTTGATCAAGTACAACCTGACGCTTGTTCCATTCTGGATCAAGAGTAGGAGGCCTTGGAGGTTGTATGAACCAATCTGGATTTGGAGTCTTAGTAGTCTTGGATCTAGAAGCATCTTGTGGTTGATCATTATCATGAACCACATCATCACCTGCATCATCCATAACTACCTCAGCAATAGGTTTTTAACTGGTTCCTTTGCTAGAGCAGACTTACCAATTTTAGAGCCTTTAGATGGAGCTTTACCTTTAGGGGTTTCCTTGGTGGTGGATGGCTGCTTTAAAGACTCTGAATCTTTAGTTCTTATCCTCTTGGTCTACTACCCTGGTTTAGTCCAGCTAGAGGGTCTTCATCATCATCATATTTTATCTTATGGTCTTGAACTATATCAGCAACTCCCTTATCTATTGCATTTTCATCCTCTATCAGTGCTTCTATGAGAGCATGGTATAATCGATGATTAGCAGGATTTTGGTTGAAAGACTTGTTAGCATGCATGGTCTGGTAGAGAGCGCTTTTTTGATCATACTCTTTTAGAGATGCCTTGTATTGACTTGATAGTAAACTTTGGCATCTTCTGCTTCTCAGCTTGTTCCCTTTTAATCTTAAGAATCTCTGAAGGAGTTTTCTCTGATTCTTGTTCAAGATCAACTATTGGTGTCAGTTTCTTGGGTAACTCAGGAATTTGCTACAAAGAATATCTTTGAATAAGATCTGATGTGTGTTTCTTCAGTTCCTTTTAAAAGACATCCCCAACTTTGGATCCAAGATAATTATCTACAACAGATGAAACTTATGTCTTGAGAATAGTAAGATCTTCGGCAGAGAGATCTATTTTCGTAAGATCAGACATATCTTTTTCCAGTTTAGCAACTCTTAGCTGAACAACAGAGAGTACACTGGATTCAGAAGCAGCAGTGGTAATGGTTAGAGCATCAGTTGTGATTGTTGGTATGGGAATCAATGTTGTTGTCTGTTGAGGTACAAGTGGTGTGGTGGAGACAGATAGAGGAGGTAGAATTGTTATAGTAGCTATTGAAGGAGATTCTTGTACTGGTGTGAGAACTGTGGGTTCAGAAATTACAGATACTAGTATACTAAGCATGGATGGATTATGGGTATGTGGAACTTCACACTGGATCTTAACTTCCAATAATGAGTTGATCTCTGCATTTGTTGTATCCTTAACAGTACTAGCTAATGAAAAATCAGAAGAAAGTTTAAGGAATTAATCACCAAAACCTGAAGATACAGAGAAGCTAGAACTTAATGGAGGGAGTTCGGTCTTCTTGGGATCATTCTTTACGTCTGAAGTCTTTTAAGCATATGCCTTTGCTGCATCAGTAACCTCTTCATCACCTTTATCAGAATCATCAACTTCAGCATTAATCATCTCTTTATCCTCATCCTTGCGCACACAAATCTTGTACTTATAGATATCATCTTCATCAGATTCAGTTTCATCATCTTCATCATCAGCATCTCCCTTCTTATCATCCTTCACTTCATCATCAAGTTTATGTTCTTCAGAGTATTCACTTTCTTGTTCTGATACCCACTCAAGAATAACATTTTCTTCAGTTATTTCCTTTTCCTCATTAGGAACCCCTAGTTTAGTACCAGTTCCTTCACTTGAGGTAGCACAGACGACTATGGACTCATTGGGAACCCCTGGTATAGTACCAGTTCCTTCATTTGAGCCTCCAGTACCTGGCTATCTCTTGTTTGTCTTCTTGCTTTCTTTAAGAGCTTGCATAATGTCTACAGCCTCTTGTTCTTCTAGAGTAAGAGATGGAGCACCCTTCAGCTTTTTAGGAGGATCAAAAGTTACTTTGCCTAATTTTCTTCTTTTAGTAGGCTCTGGAACAGATTCTGTCACAATCCTTGCATGAGTAGCATGGACTTGTTTAGCTGCTTCTTCTTCTTTAGCTTCAGTTTGGCTGATAGACTTGCCTAACTCCAAAGTAGTGTCAAGATCATCATAGATAATGTTGTCAGCAGCAAACAGTGTGACTTTCTTCTTAACTCTTCTCTTACTAGAAGTCTTTCTCTTAACTGATTTAGGTTCATGTTCAGACTCTTTAGATACATCAATAGTTTCCTGAGAGTCATCAGAAGTCTTCTTTCTTTGTGAACCTTTGCCTCTGCTCTTCTTGGAGGGAATCTAACCAGTAGAATACTTGATGAACATCTGATAGGATTTAGATTGTTTGATTGCTTCTGTTAGCATAGTCTTAGGAATGGAAAGTCCATATTCCTGGTAATCTTTACCTATTCTGACAAACTTTAATCTACATACAATACCATCATCTTTGATTGTATGATAGTGTTGATACTTGAGGTTTGAGAGAGAATTGTGTTGCTTGAGGAAGTGATTGATGATGACCTTGGTGAATCGGGGAAATGGCATGTTTTCTCGTCTTGATCTCTTCTCCTTCATATGATCAATTTGGTAAGCAAGATCTTCCCAAATCAACTTAGGATAATTGACATTCTCTATGTAGAACACGACCCACAGTATGTTAATTCTGGACTTACGTAGTTTGTCATTGCTTGCTATCTTTCCAGAGAGACATTTGTTGATTATAGCTGCCAGAGTTCTCTATGGCTGATGCATGTGATCTACAAACATGTTGGTGTGCTTATACAGTGGACATTTGTAGCCAAGCTTAATGAGAAAAGTAAGTGTTGTATCATCATCTGGTACATCAGTAAAGTTTACACCTTCCACTCTTGGACATATATCAAGAATTGTCCTAAAGACATCAACATTGACCATACACTTCTTGTTGGCTAAGAGGAATTCATACGAATCTGTGCCTTAAACCTTCTTGATTGAATACCAGAACTGTTGCATAAAGATTTCTAGGACATCTGCAGAGATAGTGAAAGCCTTGAAGCACGAGGAATTCTTGACAAGATCAATGACCACTTGAAATGTCTCTTCCTTTTGTGGCACTGTGGTTTCCAATCTGGCATTGGTAGAGCTAATCTTAACTCTCTTAGTAAATGGAACCCATTTTTCATCACGTGCAGCAACTTGTTATGTTTATTAAGGATTCATGATTCTGCTTAAGAATTAACCAATATAGTTTATATACACAACATATATATTTTACTGATTAGTTTGGTTATCCTTGATGATATTATTGATCAATGATTAGATTTCATGCAGACGTGGCAGAATTACTACACTCTATGAATAAGTCAACTAAGGTCAATTGTCAAAGTTAACAGAAAAAATCAACAAGACATTTCCAATGGAGCTTAGGATACACATTCAACCAGAGATCAAATAATACATAATAAAAGACATATATGGCAAGATATGACATATGACAAATTATACAAGAAATACACAAGTTTTAAAATTTTTGGGCAGAGTTTATTTTCGTAAATATGTCATGAATTGCTTGAAACTTGTACTTGTACATGTTTTGCTTAAACATGTTTCACTCAGACAAATTCACACATATTTCGCTTAGATGGACCTAGCATGTTTCGCTTAGAACTGTCTTACATGTTTCGCTTGGAAAGAGGTAAACATGTTTCGCTACATTAAACTACTTAACTCAGATTTTACCAATCTAAAACCTATAAGCACTTCTAACAATCATCATAAATACAATCACAGGATCACAGAAACAATAACCACAAGATTAAACAACATTTTAAACATAGAAAGATGCAATTCGTGTATAGAATCAGGAAGAACACATTTTCCAGGGAACACATGACATCTAGGATGCATAAAACACAACTTAGGGGGCACAAAACAGATTTCCCACTCACTATAACATCACACCAAACATCAAAAATACCATTTTCAAATTTTTTAGGACAATGTTGCTATGTTTTAAAGTAAATGAGAAACTAAATGATAAAACTCTATTTTAAAGGCATTATGGAAAAAAAAATTGATGCTTATAAGCGCAACCCCACAAACAAACCCACAACTAATACATGTTTCGCTTTATTCATGACATACAAATCAACCTAAAACGCAAATGGTTCAGATATATCAAAAATTGTTTCAATTACATCTAAGTGGCATCCTATTGATCAAAACCCCTTAACTAATTAAATGAAAACTACAACTTTTTTCATATGAACCCTAAATCAATTTTTATTAGATTTTGAGTGAAAGAAGGAGTTTTAATCTAATTCTTTTTACCAAATACATGTTAAAGAGATAATGATCCTATATGAGTATACCTTAGTCTTGAAACGAGTTTGAATTTTCATTTTATAAAGGAAGCGAAATGTGACATGAGTGTTTTAGGGGTGTTTGGATTTTGAATAATTATGTGGTGCGGAGCGAAATGTGTTGAAACACATTATAACTAGACTAAGTTACAAATTGGCAGGAATGGTCCTTGTTGTTTCAGTCAACTTCTATTTTCCTTTTAAACTTATCACTAAGCCTAAAAATCTTTTAGAAATGACACATTGAACCCTTTAAGTTTATAACTAAGATTATAATTCTAATATTTTGCCATTTAGTCCCTAAAAGATACATGTCAATAACATCTTAAGACCACTTGAGTTAGAAATACATTAACTCCCCTTTAATTGATAATCCGTTATTGATAAACACTTTTTCATTTTTATTCCAAGATGACATTTTGAAAGATCCTTTTTGAAAGAATTTGACTATTTCTTCCCCTCAAATAACGTCTCGTTTTTTATTTAAAGAGCTGTAGACATTGTTTGAGCGATAGAAAATTCTTTTATAATTTTTCAGATGAGAAACTGATATGTTTGATTATTTTTCTTAAATCAACACCATTAAAAAACAAGATTTCTATCGTCTACATAAATAAATGCACTGACACGTACACCTATTTGATATAGGAAGCATGGGTTGTGTTGCAAAGTAAACACAAGCCATTGAATGAATATAAAGTTATTCATTCCCGAGAAAAAGTAATTTCTCGTTGTGAGGTCAAGTTTTCTTTTTGACGATATACTTGCCTTTAAATTGAAGACCGGGTTGTTATCTGAAGTAATAGAAAGCCATTGACATGTTTTGAAAGCTTTTGAAACTTCTGCTAGAACTTCATTTACAACCTCGTATCATTATTAAATGACATTTTTAAGGCCGTAAATGTTATCGATTTTTAAAAGACATGTCGGGAACACCATATTTTTATATTTTATTATTTTTTAATTTTGTATTTTGTTTTTATGATTTTATATTTTTCTATTTTCTTTTTGAAAACTTTATATAAAAGGAAAAATCTTTTTGGGTTTTTCTGATTTTCTTATATACATATGATATAGAGGATATGTTAGAGAGTACCACTATTACTCTTCTTCTTTTTCTGCCAGCTTTTGCAGAGTCTTGGGGGACATGCTTTTCATTCCAAGCTTTTTGATGAGAAATTCCAGTCGTTCTTGTGCTAAAGGCTTGGTGAAGATGTCTACCAGTTGATACTCTATTCTAACAAAATACAGCTCAACCACCCCGTTCTCCACTTGCTTCTTGATAAAGTGATGTCTGATGTCTATATGCTTAGATCAGGAGCGTTAGACGTTTTTGCAACATAAAGCGATGGCACTTTTATTATCGCAGTACAGAGGTATCTTGTTGAACATAAGGCCATAATCAGTCAATTATGATCGTATCCAAAGTATTTGAGCACAACATCCTGACAAGGTAATGTATTAAGCTTTTGTACTGGATATGGATGTGCTCTTCTGTTTCTTTGATGACCAGCTCACCAATCTATCACCTAATAGCTGCATACTTCCAGACATACTTTTTTTGGTATCTTCGCAACCCGCATGGTCAACATCTGCAAAAGCTGTTAGAGCAATACAGGAATCCTTCGGATACCACATACCCATATTAATGGTTCCTCATAGGTATCAAAAGATTCGCTTAATCGCATATAAGTGCTTTTTGGTAGGCTTTGCCTGATACCAGGCACACATGCACACAACAAATACAAGGTCAGGTCTACTGGCTATAAGATACAAAAGGGTGCTAATCATTTCACGATAACATGTAGGATCAACGACTTTCCCTTGTGGATCTTCACCCAGTTTGGATTTCTCCACCATTGGAGTATCTGCTGGTTCACAGGTTTCCATACCATACTTTTTAATCTATTCTAGAGCATATTTGGATCGATTTAAAAAGATGCCTCTGGGACTTTGAGAAATTTGTAGTCCTAAGAAAAATGATAGTTTGCCCATCATCGACATCTGGAATTTTGAACATATTATTTTTTAAAATGTTTCACAAAGATCAAGTTTAGTAGAAGCAATATCATCAACATAAATTTGTACCAATAATATGTCCTTGCCTTCACGTTTGACGAACAATATTGGATCATGGTGCCTTTGGTGAACTTCTGGGAGAGTAGAAATGATGAGAGCAAATCGTACCAAGCCCATGGAGCTTGTTTCAACCCATTAAGAGCCTTCTTTAGCTTATACACATGGTTAGGATTCTCTAGATCTACAAACCTGTCCAGTTGGCTAACATAGACCTCCTCACGCAAAATGGCATTCAAGAACACGGTCTTCACATCCATTTGGTAGACGAACATTTTCATATGAGCAGTGAATGCAATAAAGATATGAATGGCCTCAAGTCGAGCAACTAGAGCAAAAGATTCTTCAAAGTCTATTCCTTCTTCTTGACGATAACCTCTCGCTATCAAACGATCCTTATTTTTCAATACACCTCCCAGCTAGTCTAATTTCACCTTGTAGATCCACTTTAAGGCAATAACCATTACACAATCTGAATGAGGTACGAGCTCCCAAACTTCAAGATGTTCAAACTCGTTGAGTTCTTTTTGCATGGCTTCAATCCAACAGGATTCTATCAATGAGTCTTTATAACTCTTGGGTTCAACAAAAGATAGGAAAGCATCAAAATAACATAATAGAGCTTTGTCTTGTAGTTGTTCTCAAGTGGAAACCGATCTAGAAGGATCGCTAATAACATTGTGAATCGGGTGATCTTTGGTCTATTTGTTGATGTGTTCGGGTGGTTGATTGATTGAATGCACATGATTTGGAATAACAACCTGAGTAGAGGATTCTTCAGAACTAGGTTTTGAAATTAGAAATTTAACAACGGGATTATTATCCATTTATGCAACTTCAATATCATGGTCAGCTTCTTCAACACCGAGAGGAATAACTGGGGTTGGTATTTCTAGAGGTGTTTGTGAGGTACTTGTTGGTGGTGCATCTTGATTAATTTTCACTGAGGAAGGTGTACCGGTTGAAGCTGCAGGCTCTGGAGCAATGACTACAGGAACTTGATGATCAACATATGGCAGAGGATTAAGGTACTCATCAAACATAGGTTGAAACAATATTTCTCAATCGTTCTTTGTTGGTGGGACATACAGAGTTGAAGAAGGAATATTGTGCACGAGTCCTGAACGAATTGTTCTAGGAGTCAAAAGTTTAGGCCTGGGTCCTGAACTGAATTGTTTAGAAGCCATTGTTGTCAACTCATCAAAATCAACATGTATATTCTCAATAATCATTCGAGTCCTTTTGTTGTAGATTCAGAATGCTTTCTTCGTGGGAGCATAACCAACAAAATTCCAATATTGTTGGGTTTACAGATTTGATGAGACAAAAGAGCAACAAAATGAAACATAAGGACTAAATTGTCAGGATAAGAATTTACAAGCTGGTGGAGAATTATGAAGATTTTGTCAAAGATTTACAAGATAAAGATTAGGAAAGTATTTAAATTAGTTTAATTAGTTTCCTTATCTTATTGATTTACTTCCTTTGTAAGTCTTGATCTCTCTCTATATAAAGAGATCATAAACATAGGTTTACTGTATCCCAAAAACATAAAACTCTCCCAATGAGAGTCTAGAAAACGTGTGTGTATACACGATAGTTAGTAGTTAGTTAGCTAAATAGTCAATAGTTAGTTAGTAGTCCCAAAGTATAGATTTGGGGTAAGGTAGAATCGTATGGAATAAAGAAAACCTTGAAAAACATCATTGTTCTAATTTTTATTATTTTGCTGCGTAATTGTTTATCTTTGATGTTTGGAATCCTAGATTAGATCTAAACAATCTGAGTCTTAAACGATCTAAGGGGTCATTACAGACTCCATAATTGGTATCAGAGCCTCGTGGCTCTCGATCTAGGATATACAAGGTTGTTACTATGTTCGAATCTATAAAGAAAAAGTGTGTCGAAGTTCTGCTTTTGGTGATTTGAACAATCAATGAAATTAGGGTTTGTCCAAACCCTAAATGTGGTAAGCAAAGGACGACATAACAATATGTATGTTATTGTTTGGTTTGAATTCGTTTTTGTATGAAAATACGCAGCAGGCTAACTACAATCAGGTTGTCGTCAAGGATCAACAAGATGGTCGATTACTGGTTAATTTGTTCCTACTTGGAGTTTTGGTTTACTTGTTAAATTCGGTCAGTTTAGGGTTTTTCCCAAACCTTGATCGATAAGCAGGAAAAGGGTTTTTCATAAACCCTAAATTGGTAATGAACCAAGGTTGGTGTGATCTGATCTTTCTATATTGCTGCTGCTATGTACTTTAATTCAATCCAAGCAGCAAAGTGCTTTCTAGTTCGATATCAAAGTATGTACACGAAGTTGTTAAGACCTCTAATTCGGCAAGGGTTTTTAAAGTAACGCGTAATAAAAAAGTGAAACTAGGGTTTTAACAATAAACCTTAATTCAATGACGACACAAGATTTGACTAAGAGGGTTTGATATGAGGTGATCCCATTGTACAACATTACGAGGTTCATGATGGTTTCAATATTCAAATGCAGCTATCATAGGTTTATTTATACTGCTAGTCTTGAAAGCTAATACTGCTTCATATAGTGTTAGTACTGCTCGAATAGTGACAGATTAGCAACAGCTTTGTGATACTAAAAAGCGTCGTCTAGATACTTAAAAAAATAAAGTATCCTTAATAGTAGTTATATGTTTGTACTGCTTAGACGAGAGTGTTTTCATACTGCTCATTGAAAGCAGTTTGTGGTTCGAACAGGTATTGAAGTTGTAGTTTATACTATTTGGAATTGAGCTTGGATTATTAATACTGCTTGGATGTTTATTAGTCTTGCTAATAGTGTTCGTTAGTATTGCTTGGGATAGCATGGTTACTACTGCTTGTTTACTTCGTTAATACTGCCAGCGTATAAACTTAGTGTTGTTCGTTTAGGAGGTTAATAGTGTTTGACCTCACTTAGTACTGTTGGTAATAGACGTTTGTACTGCTAGTGTTAGTAGATATCGGACAATACACATTTTGGCACTTGTTTGGATCTCGGACAGAACTGTTCTTTCACAACAGTTTATTCTTATTGGTTACATGGCTATTATTTTGGGATTTATTGAAGATGTGATTACGAAGACGATTGATCATCACTTATTTGATGTTGTAGTTAAGTTTTTCAGATGCATGTTCTTATCATATCTTAAAGTGGGTGTTACACTTTAAAGATAACTTGTTCGTTTTATATGGTGTTGATGAAGAATTGAAGAATCTAGCAATGTGTGATTTTTCTTATGATGCTCAATGCTCACATTCACTATCACTTAAAGGAGTTACGTTGTAGTGCTCAGTGTCTCATCTAATTAAGGATTCTTTCAAGAGGTTGCGGTCTACTTATACTTTTGTGCTTTGTAGTATGAGTTCGACGTCACATGGATAAACAAGACATAAGACACAAGTTTGGTAAATTCTACTTCTTCATCAAGTTCATTATACTTAGTTTTCTTCATCAGTAATCATTACATAGAGCCTACAAAGTTCGAGATTCAAGAGATGGTTAAATATATTTTTCAAGGGAAGCTTATTGTTAACATGTTTAACCATCTACATGCACCTTGAGGGGAAGTGTTTTGTTACTACTGCTGATCTTTATTACTACTGCCAGTTTATATTTCTATTTCTCAAATTCATTTTTCATATTATACGTAATGGTGGGTAATTTGAGTCATTGGAATGATGGATTGGTAGTGTGATATATGGTTTGTAGTTGTTATGATCCAAGTTGTATATCTTCAGAAGACCCCTATTCGATGATTACAAAAAGGGGAAGAAGACTAGAAAGATATGATTTTCAGCTTATTATGTGTGGTGGCATGATCATAAGTTAAGGGGAAGCAGTTTACAAGGAAGTTTGTTTCAAATAGGGGAAGATTGTTGGGTATACAGATTTGATGAGACAAAAGAGCAACAGATTGAAACATAAGGACTAAATTGTCAGGATCAGAATTCTACAAGCTGGTGGAGAATTATGAAGATTTGGTCAAAGATTTACAAGATAAAGATTAGGAAAGTATTTAAATTAGTTTAATTAGTTTCCTTATCTTATTGAATTACTTCCTTTGTAAGTCTTAATCTCTCCCTATATAAAGAGATCATAAACATAGGTTTACTGTATCCAAAAAACATAGAACTCTCCCAATGAGAGTCTAGAAAACATGTGTGTATACACAATAGTTAGTAGTTAGTTAGCTAGATAGTTAATAGTTAGTTAGTAGTCCCAAAGTATAGATTTGAGGTAAGGTGGAATCGTATGGAATAAAGAAAACCTTGAAAAACATCATTGTTCTAATTGTTATTATTATGCTGCGTAATTGTTTATCTTTGATGTTTGTAATCCTAGATTAGATCTAAACAATCTCAGTCTTAAACGATCTAAGGGGTCATAACAGACTCCACAAATACCAGCCTTTGGTTTCAACTTACCAAGATCTTCACCGTCATTAGTGGGATAGAATAGAGCACCAAAGACATGAAGATATGATAAGTCAGGTTTTCGATCATGGAGAAGTTCATATGTTGTTTTGTTGTGATGTTTTTGGATTAATGATCGGTTTTGTGTATAGCAAGCTGTCGCGACTGCCTTTGCCCAAAGAAATAACGAAGCCTTTGAAAAGATAAACATGATTTGAGTAGCTTCCACTAAAGTACAGTTCCGTCTTTCGACAACGCCAGTCTGTTGTGGAGTATGAGCAACTGATGTTTGATGTGAGATTCTGACTTCTTCATAGTAAGCCTTCAATGTCTGATTGACGAATTCGGTGCCATTATGAGTCCTGATGTTACGAACGATTACATTCAGACAAACTTGGATCATTTTTAGGAATTTAATTACGAACTCTGGAACTTCATCCTTTGAACGTTTAACACCCCCAAATTAACTCGCAGCGGAACCAATATTGGGTGTTAAATTCATAGCACAATAGTCACAAGAATATAAAGAACGACTCAAAAAGAGACGTTTTAAAATCAACAGGCGTCATATTACTAATTTAAGTTTCAACAAGATGTCCCATGAACGTTACCTAAAAGAAACATAAAAAGTTATCCATTACAACCAATCTTGTTTTTGAGCAAAGGAGTTAATTTTTAATATTTGATAAACAAAAACTAGCGCAACTCCTCCTTTTAATTGCCTCCAAGCCTCCGAACTTCAATTACCTGAGATGAAACATGCTAAAAAGTCAATGAAACATTGAGTGAATTCATAGGTTTATAAGTGATAAAAAGTTGAACACAAGCATTATAATGTTCATAAGCATCATATAGACTTGTGGGCCAGACAAGCTATTAACCAACAGTTACATTGAGCTCGTGCCATCGATCCCATTGACTAAATTCCATAAATAAATAATAACATTGATAATTCAATAAATGCCCCCAGGCTAGGTATTTCATCATATACCTACCACACATCTCCATATAATATGTCCGTACATTGGGAGTGCTCACTATTCGGATTCAAACCCCCAAAAACCGGACCGGGTTGTCAAGCCCATAACTCTATTAATTGTATGAGCGGCTACCCATCAAAGGTAGTTAACGGCTCCCGATTGAGGTCTTATGAAGAAAGCTACTCAAGCAACAAGATCTTCACATACGGTCAAAGCATACAAGAAAAACCTACTTGTGTTTGTTTATAAAACTAGCATGCATCTCCCTCGCGGGGTTTAAGAAAAATATTTGAAAAGCGAGGCTATGAACTCATCGTAAGTCTAATAAGCGACGAGGATCGAGAAGCTAAATATATGAATCGAGAGAGGTCACCAACAATCACCGACAACCTATAGGATGTGACGCGACTTAGTATAGTATATAAGTAAAAACAATACGTAAGAAAAGTTTGACGAGTATGGGATATGTTTCTAAGATACGTGTGGCTTTGCATAATGACTTAACTAAGGTGGTTATACTCCAAAATATGATTAATAATCTGATCTTATAGGTAAATAAACAACTACTAAGTTTCATGTATTAATCTTTGTCATATTATCAAGGTTGTATACTTTTTGTGTTTTAAGAAAAGACGTTAAAATCCAGTTTCTAATATTGACCTGTCTTTTTGGGTGCATATCTACTAATCCGTAAGGGCTATGAATATGCGGTTTTCGCCCCTGGAAATCCCTTTGAGTCTTGTTTCCAGAATATAAATCCTCGTCCTCTAATTATTTACCAATCTATGGGAATTGACAATTTAGTGACATACTGTCCAACCAGAATGTTAACCAAAATGGAACACTTTTACGGAAAAGGCCATAAATCCTAAACCGTGATAGATATTGAAGCGATTCTACTTGGAGATGTTAGCCTAAGATGTATACTACTGGTCCATGCTTTAAAACCCAAACGTTTTTTCAAATACCTGGAGATTAACACGTTTTCTAATCAAAGGTCCAAACTTGACCCATTTTCGTATTTTGACCATAACTTCCTCATCCGGAGGAATCGGTTGAGTATCCAACTATCTCATGATGCTAAGACCTATATATATTCAACCATATAATTTAATCATAGGCTCCAGGACAAATCTTTGAGATATACCTATGTTTACCTACTAACTTTGAAACAATCCTATAATCTACTTCAAAACCCTTCCAAACATCAATTTTAATACTCCCCACTATCATGCAATGCCATAATAACCTCTTAAAAAAATATCCTAATCATCAAAACATGGTGCTCATCATAAAATCAAAATCAAATAAATCAAGAACATGCATGTTTATTAAGATTAGAATCAACCACATGCATGTATATAGAAATCCACATTTGAAAAAGAGAGTTTAGAGGCAACTTACTAGGTGGGTGTTATGTTGGCTGCCGAAATCAAGACACCAAAACCAAAAACCCTAGCTCTATTTTCTTGCTTCAATCTTGCTTGTAACCACTTTTAATTGAACCTTAGAAGTTTCTTTCACATCAAGAATCAATAAAACTTAAAGATGATTTATTTTTCTAAAATCAAGAATTCAAGAACATCATGCGTGGAAGTTTTCTTATGATAAAATTGATTAGGGTTTATATAAGAATGAAATTGGAGTAGAATGAAAGTGAATTGGTGATGATTTGAAGATGGAATACTGTTGTTCTTGATGATATTGTTCGAACATAGGAGAGAAAAAAAAAGAGACCAGGCGTGAGTTTTGGTTTTGACAAAAGTATGCAAGGTATGGGTTTATAAAGGATGCATATCTTTTTAGTTATAGCATAGAACATATCGACAATAAAAATAAATAAATAAAAGAACGTTGTATGAATTGGGGTTGTGGGAGAACCGAATTTTTGTAAAAAAATAGGGGATAGTGGGTTTTATTTGGTATATATACTAGAGTTTAGGAATTATCTAATTAATAGAAGTATATTACTAATATAATTCCCTTAAATAAGAAAAATTATATATAGTGTGTTTGTTTGAGCTTATGACCGGCCTCCTTATGAGGGGTGGGCTTGGTTGGGCTTTTGTTTGCTATTTTGTTGTTTTACTTAGTTTTCGAGCCCGATAACCTATTTAATTCGCTATTTGATTAAAAATAACGATTTCTTCAACGCAAATTTCGGGTAAACACAAATAAAAGATGGAAAATAATAAAAATAAAATAAATTAAGCTCTCATGACTAAATATGACTTTTACTTTTACAAATTTTTTTATAACTTATAGTATATTGACCCGAAAGCTAGTCCGACACTCAAATTTTGCAAAAACTCAAATTTAAACACGTCATACCCGAAATAGGTCGGATATATTATTTCCAACTAAAATACCTCAAATGAAATTCACAGGGCTATAATTAAGCATCCATTAGCTTCTCGATCGATAACAGGTGACTTACAGTCCAAAACTCACAAAAATCCAAGAATTTCGATTTCAACCAAATTTTTGAAAATGTAAATTTATAAAATCAATGTAAGAGTTAAAATAAGTAGTGACCTTTTATACGGGAGTTTACATCCTCCTATCCTTACGGGAGCGACGTCCCAGCGCTCGATTATCGCCACGCCCTCGCTTCTTGCTCGGGAATAGATGCGGATACTTCCTCATGAAAAAGTCTTCCCTTTCCCATGTAAATTCTGGACCTCTCCGCGAGTTCCAACGAACCTTAAGAATATGGATGTGGCTTTTCTTAAGCCTCTTTACTTTACAATCCATAATTTCCACGGGTTCTTCGATGAAGTGCAATTTATCATCCAGTTGAATTTCTTCGAGTGGAATAACTAGGTTCTCATCCGCGAGGCACTTCTTGAGATTTGAAACATGAAACGTATTATGAATGCCTCGTAGTTTTTCCGGTAACTCTAATCAATAAGCCACATGACTAATTCTTTTAATGATCTTGAGCGGTCCCACATAAAGTGGACTTAACTTTCCCCGTTTACCAAAACGTATTATGTCCTTCCAAGGCGAGACCTTGAGCATAACCATATCACCCTAATCAAACTCCATCGGCTTTCGTCTCACATCCGCATAACTCTTTTGTCGTCTTCTGGCAGTGAGCAAATGGTTCTTGATTTGAATGATCTTCTCTGTGGTTCCACAAATTAATTCGGGCCCAGTTAGTTGACTATCCTTAACTTCACTCCAACAAATAGGCGATCTACATTTTCTCTTGTAGAGTGCTTCAAACAGTGCCGCCTTGACGCTAGCATGGTAACTGTTGTTATGCGAGAACTCGACCAGAGGCAAGTGTCGATCCCAACTTCCATCGAAATCAATTACGTAGGCACGCAACATATCTTCAAGAGTTTGGATTGTTCTCTCAATTTGACCATTCGTTTCCGGGCGGTATGCCGTACTCATTCTTAAGTTCGTCCCTAAAGCATTTTGAAGGGACCTCCAAAACCCATACGCAAATTTGCTATCGCGGTCCAAAATAATCGACAACGGTACACCATGTCTACAAAAAACTTCCTTCAGATACATCCGGGTAAGTTTTTCCATGCTATCGGTTTTCTTCATCGGCAAAAAGTGAGCTGATTTAGTCAACCGATTGACAATGACCCAAATAGAATCGTAACCACTAGACGTTCTCAAAAGACCCGTAACAAAATCCATAGTAATATGTTTCCACTTCCATTCAGGAATTTCAGGTCGCTGGAGGAGTCTCGACGATCGTTGATGCTTGGCCTTGACTTTAGCACATGTTAGGCACTTACTAACATATGTGGCAATGTCAGCTTTCATATTTGGCCACCAATATAACTTCTTCATGTCTTGGTACGTCTTGTCGGAACCCGGATGAATAGAATATTTTGACTTATGAGATTCGTGCATAATCAAGTCTCGTAGTTCGCCAAACAATGGCAACTACGCACGATTTTTAAAATACCGAATCCCATTGGAGTGGATCTCGAAGATAGGCTTCAACAATCGGCCCAGAATTTCTGCTTTGACATTTTCTGGTTTCACAGCTTCCAATTGGGCCTTGAGTATTTTTTCGGACAGGTTGGTGTATGTAGACATCACCAAAGATAGAACCCTCAAGGGCTTATCTCGAACCTTCCGTCTGAGAGCATCGGTTACCACATTGGCCTTGCCGGGATGGTAACGAATTTCATAATCATAATCACTTAATAGTTCGATCCATCGTCTTTGCCTCATATTTAACTCTTTTTGATCTAAAATATATTGTAGACTCTGGTGGTCGGTGTACACAACACATTTTGTACCATAGAGGTAGTGTCTCCAGAGTCTAAGAGTAAAAACCACGGCACCCAATTCAAGATCATGAGTAGTGTAGTTTTCTTTATGAGTTTTTAATTGTCGGGAAGCATATGCAATCACCTTATCCCGTTGCATTAATACTGCACCATAACCCTTGAGCGATGCGTTACAATAAACAATGAAATCATCAGGACCTTCGAGTAAAGCTGGAATTGGAGAAGTACATAGGTCTTGTTTAAGCTTTTGGAATGCTTCATCCTTATCCGCACCCCACTTGAATTTCTTATTCTTTTGTGTAAGTTTGGTAAGAGGATTGGCGATCAAAGAAAATCCTTCAATGAATCTTCTATAATAACCGGCTAATCCCATAAATTACCTCACTTCGGTTGGTGACGTTGGGGCAGGCAAATTTTTGATAGCTTAAATTTTTGCGGGATCAACATGAACGCCTTCACTATTGATAACGTGGCCAAGGAATTGGACGGACTCCAACCAAAAATCACATTTCGAGAATTTGGCATGCAATTTCTCTTTCTTGAGCAGGTCCAAAATGATCTTTAGATGCTCACTATGTTCTTCCTTGCTCTTGGAGTAGATGAGAATATCGTCGATGAATACGATTACAAATTTATCAAGATATGGCTTACAGACACGGTTCATCAAATCCATGAACACCGCCGGTGCATTGGTTAGACCAAACGGCATTACTTCAAATTCATAGTGACCATATCTCATTCAAAAAGCGCTGATGGGGATATCCTCTTCTTGAACGCGGAGTTGATGATACCCCAAACGTAGATCAATTTTTGAATATACACTTGAACCTTGAAGTTGATCGAATAAATCATCAATTCTCGGGAGAGGATAGCGGTTTTTGACTGTCAACTTATTCAGTTTACGAGAATTGATACACATACAAAATGACCCATCCTTTTTCTTTACAAACAGTACCGGAGCTCCCTAGGGTGATGAGCTCGGGCTAATGAATCCCTTTCCAACAGTTCTTTCAATTGTTCAGATAATCCTTTCATTTCTAACAGAGCCAAGAGATAAGGTGCACGGGCAACAGGGGCATCACCCAGCACGAGATCAATTTTGAATTCAACTTGTCGAGACGGAGGAAGCCCCGGTAAGTCATCAGGGAATACTTCAGGAAAATCATGAATTATCGGTACATCTTCGAGACGTTTCTCAGATTTCTCCTTCTCGGTAACGTGAGCTAAAAATAGATGACATCCTCTTTCGACGTATTTTCTTGCCTTAATACAGGATATCACTTTTAATCAAGAAGAATGGCTATCACCCTTGACCACTAACGTTTGATTTTTAACCGGAATGTGCACTTCCTTCTTACCACAGACGATGGCGGAATCAAGTGCAACTAACCAATCCATATCAATTATGACATCAAAAGTACCAAGTTCTATAGGCATTAGATCAATTTTAAATAGATAGTTGACTAGATTTAAAGTGCACCCCTTTAATACGGTATTCGTACTAACAATCCTCCCATCGGCTAACTCGACCTCATAACTAATACTTATTCTTTCTGGTTCGATATCAAATAAATAGGTAAGACTAGAATTTATGAAACTCTTCTCCGACCCTGAATCAAACAACATGCTAAAATAACGATTATTGAGCAGAAACATACCAGTCACCACGTTTGGGCCTTGGGCTTGCTCGGCATCTTTCATGGCATAAACATGGCCACTTGCATTCCTACTACCTTGCTTCTTCCTCTCGGGACACAAATCACTATTGGCGAGGTGATTCGGGTCTCTACACCTGTAACAAGCTTTAATTGGTTTAGTATTAGCACCAGTAGCTACCCGCTTTCCATGACAGTCCCTTGCAATATGTCCCTTCTTACCACATTTATTACATTTCACCGGGCAATTTCCAAAATGGAACATGTTGCACCTATTGCACTTTGGGGCGTTTCCTCTCTGGCCCATATGATCATTTTGAGCTTGGGTCATGGCTCTAGCACCTTCATTTCTTCGATTATTGTTTTAATTGTGATGACGGTTGTCACGGTAATTTCCTCGGTTGTTATTATGGTTACCTTGATTATTTCCTTGATTTCCACCTTCCCATTTCCTTTTGTTTTGCTCAGCATTTCTTTCATTCCAACCCTGAATTTTATGCTCCATAAGACCATGTGCCATCCTTACAGCTTCATTTAAGATAGTTGGCTTAGAGGAATAGGTCTCACCCTGAATGTATGACGGCAACCCTTTGATATATTGACTAATTTTCTTTTTAGTAGATGGTACAACATCGGGACATAATAAGACCCATTCGTTGAATCGGTTGGTATAAGCAGCTATATCGTGGTCCTTTAACCTCAAATGCCTCAATTCATACTCCATTCTCGATATTTCTTCTTCAGGACAGAACTCTTCAAACATCATCTTTTTCAAATCATCCCAAGATTTTCTGTTCGCCACTGCTAAACCGAGGGTGGCGACTTGGGTGTTCCACCAGGTTAAAGCTCTACCTTGAAGGGTAGCAGCAACAAACTTGACTTTGTTTCTCTCAGCGCATTCATTGATCCCAAAAGTACATTCAATCTTTTCAAACCAACGGCAAAGTTCAATAGCTCCTTCTTTACCATGGAATTGAGTGGGTCCACATTTCATGAAACTTGAAAAAGTACAATCCTTGGCCGGTTGTGCTCTCTTGGGACCTCCTGCATTACCTTCACCTTCAACGTTGCCAGGTCCTCCAACATCGGTAGTGTTCCTAGTGGCACGGTCGGCAGCCAAAGCTTTAGCCACTTCATCGGCAACTAATTTGGCAATGGCAGCTTGCGACATTTGCTTAGGAGGCATGATTCTATCACGACACAAGAAAAGAAGAGAGTAAGTAATCATACCGTTGGTATAATTATAACTTGCATGAATAATCAAATTATCATATAAGCAACAATCAAGGAAGTGAACAATTGGACAATCATATAAGTAACCACAACACAGTAAATAAGGATCAAAGTAGTCATCTTCATGAAGAACCCAAAATTAGTACAAGGTTGTAGTGTTTTACAAAATGTGACCTAAACATGACCTAGGTCATTACAAACACTAGTACTAGATCAACTAACCGACAGGCCGACTGTGACTACATGATCAAAATAAAAGGAACTACTAATGATACTAGACTACTAGGAGTCACGTGGAGATCCACATGGCTCAGAAGACTATAGGTCACTTGGGTCAACATCATCATCATCCATATCATCATCCTCAACATCGTCATTCTCAACATCATCATCCTTAACATCATTATCTGCTATGGCAACATTCCTAGCATAGACGTAGGGGTCGTCTAGGAAAGGACCAAGGAATGAGCGGGTAGATGTCTCAACAAATCCACCTCTAATTTAGAACTTTGGGAGGTATTGCTCTCTAACTCCAGCCTCCTACTCAACCAATTCTAAAGTTTGGCGACTCTCCTTGCGCACCCTATCAAACTCTAAAGTCGTATTCTCCATCATACTAATCACCTTGGAGACATCAGCCTGACATTCCCTTACAACACAATCCACATTCATAGCATCACGACCAACCATCCGGATGCGAAGGTCACTCTTGTTCATCTTCTTCACAATCCTCTCGTCCACCTTAGCTTGCTCACGCATCTGCTCATTCAACTTCCTAATACGACTCATATCAGTACTAATAGTAGGAGGCATGGGACCAAGTGGACTGACATTACCGATGTCCTTTAAGATCTCTCGAGCAGAAGAACTCTTGCCCCACTTATAAGTACTACTGAAATGGAGGACATATGGTACTGGCCTATTCTCGGCATCAAACACAGGGACAACAGAAGGAGCAAACTCAGACTCGTCATCCAAAGCAGGAGGAGGTCGGTTATTTGGGTCCACCTCATCATAGGGATAGATGATTTCAGCTTCTTCTTCAACAACAATTTCTTCCTCTTCCTCATCTTCCATCTCCTCATCCTTTTCTTCTATTTCCTCATTATTATCTTCATCTGCCTCATCTTCTTCTGGCTCCTCATCATCATCTTCATCCAACCATCCATTATTGTTATTTGGGATCTGCCAGCCTATCCATTAGGGAGCAAACCTAACAGGAGCAGCAGGGGCTTGCTCGCCTTCGGGAATGTTTGGATCGTTGTTTGGAGGAGATAGGTTTGCCATGATAATATGCAGATACGAGGAATATATATATAAGGTCACCATATTTAATAAAATTTATACAAAGTATAAATGTATGCAAAATATATGAATGTATGCAATACATTAATTAGATATGAGAATTTCAAATTATGATGAAAACTTTAATATGTAAAGTTTAATAATCAATATATATCTCGATATATATATCATAGTATTTATTAATAAATGCTTTGTGATAATACACCCGCAATATATAATGCTAGAAACGTAATTGCAAGAACGACTTGGCCGGCATCTCGAGGAGTTTGCGTGCTAAAATTTAAAAATAAAGTTATAGTTTAGGTTTTAAAAATGACATAGTTCTCTATAACTTATGGCTCTTGATACCAATCTTTAACACCCCCATATTTACTCGCAGCAGACTAATATTGGGTGTTAAATTCATAGCACAATAGTCACAAGAATATAAAGAACGACTCAAAAAGAGACGTTTTAAAATAAACATGCGTCATATTACTAATTTAAGTTTCAATAAGATGTCCCATGAACGTTACCCAAAAGAAACATAAAAAGTTATCCATTACAACCAATCTTGTTTTTGAGCAAAGGAGTTAATTTTTAATATTTGATAAACAAAAACTAGCGCAACTCCTCCTTTTAATTGCCTCCAAGCCTCCGAACTTCAATTACCTGAGATGAAACATGCTAAAAAGTCAACAAAACATTGAGTGAATTCATATTTTATAAGTGATAAAAAGTTGAACACAAGCATTATAATATTAATAAGCATCTATAGACTTGTGGGCTAGACAAGCTATTAACCAACAGTTGCATTGAGCTCGTGTCACCTATCCCATTGACTAAATTCCATAAACAAATAATAATATTGATAATTCAATAAAAGCCCCCAGGCTAGGTATTTCGTCATATACCTACTACACATCTCCATACAATATGTCCGTACATTGGGTGTGCTCACTATTTGGATTCAAACCCCCAAAAACCGGACCAGGTTGTCAAGCCCATAGCGCTATTAATTGGATGAGCAGCTACCCATCACAGGTAGTAAACGGCTCACGATTGGGGTCTTATGACGAAAGCCACTCAAGCAACAAGATCTTCACATACGGTCCAAGCATACAAGAAAAACCTACTTGTGTTCGTTTTATAAAACTAGCATGCATCTCCCTCGCGGGGTTTAAGAAATATATTTGAAAAGCGAGGCTATGAACTCACCATAAGTCTAATAAGAGACGAGGATCAAGAAGCTAAATATATGAATCGAGAGAGGTCACCAACAATCATCAACAACCTATAGGATGTGATGCGACTTATTATAGTATATAAGTAAAAACAATACGTAAGAAAAGTTTGACGAGTATGGGATATGTTTCTAAGATATGTGTGGCATTGAACAATGACTTAACTAAGATGGTTATACTCCAAAATATGATTAATAATCTGATCTTATAGGTAAATAAACATCTACTAAGTTTCATGTATTAATCTTTGTCTTATTATCAAGGTTGTATATTTTTGTGTTTTAAGAAAAGACGTAAAAATCTAGTTTCTGATTTTGACCTGTCTTTATGGGTGCATATCTACTAATCCGTATAGGCTATGAATAAGAGGTTTTTGCCCCTGGAAATCTCTTTGAGTTTAGTTTTTAGAATAAAAAGCCTCATCCTCTAATTATTTACCAATCAATGAAAATTGACAATTTAGTGACATACTGTCCAACCAGAATGTTAAACAAAATGGAACACTTTTACGGAAACGGCCATAAATCCTAAACCGTGATAGATATTGAACCGATTCCACTTGGAGATGTTAGCCTAAGATGTATACTACTGGTTCATGCTTTAAAACCAAAACTTTTAGTTCAAAGACCTGGATATTAACATGTTTTCTAACAAAGGTCCAAACTTGACCCATTTTCGTATTTTGATCACAACTTCCTCATCCGGAGGAATCGGTTGAGCATCCAACCATCTCATGATGCTAAGACCTATATCTATTCACCCATATAAATAATCACAGGATCTAGGTCAAATTTTTTGAGATATACCTATGTTTACCTACTGACTTCAAAACAGTCCTATAATCTACTTCAAAACCCTTCCAACATCATATTTAATACTCCCCATTATCATGCAATGCCACAATAACCTCTAAAACAAATATCTCAATCATCAAAACATGGTGCTCATCATAAAATCAAAATCAAATAAATCAAGAACATGCATGTTTATTAAGATTAGAATCAACCACATGCATGTATATAGAATTCCATATTTGAAAAAGAGAGTTTAGAGGAAACTTACTACACAAAGATTTGAGATACAAGATCACACAAAAACCCTAGGTGGGTGTTATGTTGGCTGCCAAAATCAAGACACCAAAACCAAAAACTCTAGCTCGATTTTCTTGCTTCAATCTTGCTTGTAATCATTTTTAATCGAACCTTAGAAGTTTCTTTCACATCAAGAATCAATAAAACTTGAATATGATTTATTTTTCTAAAATCAAGAATTCAAGAACATCATGCATGGAAGTTTTCTTATGATAAAGATTGATTAGGGTTTATATAAGAATGAAATTAGAGTAGAATGAAGGTGAATTGGTGTTGATTTGAAGATGGAATATTGTTGTTCTTGATGATATTGTTCGAACAGAGAAGAGAAGAAAAAAAAGACCAGGCGTGAGTTTTGGTTTTGACAAAAGTATGCAAGGTATGGGTTTATAAAGGATGCATATCTTTTTAGTTATAGCATAGAACATATCGACAATAAAAATAAATAAAAAAAGAACGTTGTATGAATTGGGGTTGTGGGAGAACTGAATTTTTGTAAAAAAATAGGGGATAATGGGTTTTATTTGGTATATATACTAGAGTTTAAGAATTATCTAATTAATAGAAGTATATTACTAATATAATTCCCTTAAAAAATTATATATAGTGTGTTTGTTTGAGCTTATGACCGGCCCCCTATGAGGGATGGGCTTGGTTGGGCTTTTGTTTGCTATTTTGTTGTTTTACTTAGTTTCCGAGCCCGATAACCTATTTAATTCGCTATTTGATTAAAAATCATAATTTATTCGACACAAATTTTGGGTAAACACAAATAAAAGATGGAAAATAATAAAAATAAAATAAATTAAGCTCTCATGGCTAAATATGACTTTTTCTTTTACCAATTTTTTTATAACTTATAGTATCTTGACCCGAAAGATAGTCCAACACTCAAATTTTCCAAAAATAAAAATTTAAACACGTCATACCCAAAATAGGCCGGATATATTATTTTCAACTAAAATACCTCAAATGAAATTTACAGGGTTATAATTAAGCATTCATTAGCTTCTCGATCGATAACAGGTGACTTAAGGTACGAAACTCGCCAAAATCCAAGAATTTTGATTTCAACCAAATTTTTAAAAATGTAAATTTATAAAATCAATGTAAGAGTTAAAATAAGTAGTGACCTTTTATACGGGAGTTTACAAAACGTAGAAATTTCACCCATCTAAACCGAGAAAAATCATCAACGATAACCAGTATATATTTTCTCCGATTGATACTTTGAACCCTCATTGGCCCGCAAAGATCCATATGTAGAAGATATAGTTTTTCTTGAATGGAGTCTTCAGCTTTGGGTTTGTGAGAGTGTTTCTTACTTTTACTAAGAACACAGGCAGAGCACAAATGATCCTTCTAATACTTTAGTTTTGGTAGACCTCGGGCTAGACCTTGTTTGGCAAGAGAATTGATACAATCGAAGTTTAAATGAGATAATCTTCGATGCCACAACCAAGACTTGGTCTTTGAGGCCTTAGACAAGAGACATATAGGAGAGGAGAGAAACAAATTGTCCATAGATAAAGTATATAAATTTGAACCCCGGGATCCTTGAGTAGATCAACACCGTCTAAATCACGGATGAAATAGGTATGTTTGCGAAAAGCTAATTCGAGATCGGAATCACAAAATTGACCCACGAAGAATAAGTTATGACCTAACCCTTCCGCATAATATACCTGAGAGATTGTAACATTACCTATTTGATAGTCTCCATAACCCGTTATCTTAGCAATACGATCTTTCCCAAATCTAACAGTACCTAAAAATTTACTGACAAAGTTGATGAGTTGAGAGAGATTTCTGGTCATATGCTTTGAGTAGCTGGAGTCCAAATACCAGAGAACAATTTGGACAACCTGCAATCGTTAAGAGAAGAAGATGGAACATCAGAAACAGTGGATCCCCAAGATTTTTTGTGTTCCTTAGAGTTAGAAGTTTTAGATTCTACAATCTTAACTTTGCTATTGGGACCTACAGATCTTGTTGCTTTTGGTCTCTTGCTGTAAACTAAGATTCCTGAGGTTGGTGTTACTACCGGTGCAATAGTGGTTTCCTTAGGAGGCACTATTTTATTTGAGGTAATCCTAGTTAAAGGGCACCTATTTCCAATTATAGTGAAGTTCCTACTTGTAGGTTTCCAACTATACCTAATTTCAGTGAACACCTTACCCATAGGTTTCCATACTTTTCTCATCTTATTTCTTTTTTATTTAGATTTTGAATGCACATTCACATCATTCACATAATCAATAATACACATATCAGAATTAGCATCAAACAAACATTTGTTACAGATCGCACACATAGATTCAAACTTAGCATTTCTTACAGATTGCTTAACAAGTGCATTACTGACAGGTTCAGAAACAGAATTCGTCTTATTCACACTAGATTTAACTTTCCTAGAGTGGTCTTTTATTTTATTCTTCTGATTTCTACTTGGTGGTCACGTGATCCTATTGTTATTTGTGTTGCCTGAAGGCTTTGATCCGCTAGTACTAGTAGTAGGTTTTACTCCTGTAGAAGTCAACAAAGGCTTGTTAGAATCTTTGGTTTTAAGAGAATCAGTCTGCTTGGGAATATTGCTTGAAGATGTGATAGGTTCAGCAAATCTAACTCTTTTGTCCTTGTTCATCGGTGTGACAACAACTAACTTCTCACTAGGTTTTGGTGAATTAAGGCATGTCTGAGAGACATAGACTAACAATTCCTGAACGTGTTTTGTAAACATGCAAGCAGATTCTAATAAAGGTTCACTAGGATTTTGTGTTCTAGCGCGTTCTACAAATCCACGAAGAGTGTCAGTATTTTCTATAGTCTTCTTAATGTAAACCTCATGAGCATCCCTATTGTTCTTAAGCCTATGAGAAATAGGTTCTATGGCAAGCTTGAACATTCTGGGAGTAATAGTGGCATTAGGTTTTGAAACTGCAGTATCGACAACATTTTTTCCTTTAAGTTTCCTTAATTAATTTTTCATTGATGTAATAGCAAAAACCTTTTCTTGAAGTTGAGCATTTAAATCCGAATTTTCAACAGACTTTGCATTAATTTGAGCAATTAAAGAGTCACAATGTTCTTTTGACTGAACACGTATCTTTCTAATTGAGTCAAATTGATCTTTGTAAATTGATTTCAAATGCTCTTGTTCTTTTCTCAAATTTTCATTTTTCGAAAGTAATTTTGCCACACTATGCTCCAGCTTAATGTTGATTGTTTCAATCTCATCGATGTCTTTCTTTACATTTTCCACACTATCTTTTCCACTCAAAGATTAAATGTAGGAGCATTTTGGTTTTCACAAAAATTGTCCTTTTGAAAAACTTCTTGATTGAGTTGAGTTGTTAATTCCAAAGAAATACAATGCTTTTTAAGTGTTGAATAACTTTTCAAAAGCTTATCTTAAACATCTTTTTCTATCAAATCTTTCTTTTTGAGAAGCTCAGTCTTAAGTTCCAAATACTTACTGCATTTATTCACACATGACTTATTCACATCACAAATATCAACAGAATTCACAGCAATATGCATAATTTCTTAAGACATGATTTGTTTCAAGAATTGATCATTATCAATCCTAAGCTGTTTGATTTGAATTGCAAAAGCATTTTTGTCTCCAAAACACTGATCAACAACCGCTTCCATTTGGTTAAAAATAGTTTGAACTTTAGTAATTTCATCTAAAAGAGTTCTATCAAACGCATTAAATGTGTCTTTTAAAACTTTTAAAAATGGAATTATTTCAGTTACAAAACACGCTTTGGTATGTTCAAAACCCCATACACTAGCAGTAATAGCATTGGATGTGGTTCTCTTTTTCACAACATTGTCAAAATTGGCCAGTTGATATTTTATCTTTTTAAGACTTTCATTTACCAAACTTACCTTAGAAAGTTCACTAGGAGCTTCAATTCTAACAGGTGTATGTGACGTAACGGGTGTTTCAGAAAAGGTTAAATGTTTTAACCAGAAAGCTTGTTCTGCAGGTAATTCTTTTTGAGTGACAAAACGTTTATCAAAATCTTCTTTTATCTTATTCAGCTTTGAATAATCAATTGGAGAAATCTTAATTTTCTTTTCGATTGAAATTGTATAATTTTGTTTATCAAGCATCTTTGATCGACTCTCTTCTTTCAAAATCAATGTCTCTTCATCATCAAACATAGAAATCACAGCATGTTCTTTAGCAATAACACTACCATCGTATAATGTTGGTTGAATCCACTGAGCTTTTTTAAGATGGAACAGATTTTGATAACCAATAGCTTATTTGTGAGTGTCATCGTAAAAAATTTATGGTTTCGTTAGCATATGCATTGCTTGCTTAGATCGATACATCTTACAAATAATATTCTCCAGTTCTTTATTTTGTTTTTCCAAAACAATTTCCTTGTCAATGTATTTAGACTCTTTTTCTTTAGATTCTGTTTTGAAAATAGTTAATGTTTTTTTATAAAGACTCCTTTTCTTTGACATTATTAGAAAGAGTTTCTTTAAGTGTATCGATCTCCTGCTAAAAAGCCGCACGCTTTGCATTTCTATTCCGAATTAAATCATCCATTTAAGAATCTACTAATTTTTTACGTTTATTCAAATCAACATTTTGTCTTTGTTCAAAAATGGCGACTCGTTCTTTGTATCTCTCAAGCTCAGCGGTTAATGATTCATTTACCATTTTATTTGTTTGATTTTCCTTATCTAGATGAGCTATGTGATCAGTCATTTGTTCAACCAAAGATAGCACCAATAAATCAATAGGTGCAGAAGCATTAGTATCTTAAATAACCGCATTTTGTGACTCTTTTAGATAATGAGAATATAGAATGATATTACTGATAAGTGTAAAATACACATATCCGTTAATACCTAAAATAACCCAATTAAACCCAAAACAGACCAAAAATAGCAAAAATATGCTTGTATTCGTGTTTTGTGTGTGCAGGTACGGATATATCAAAAATCACAAGAAAACCATCAAAAACGGGCAAGCACGAACACGAGAACGGAAGAGTGAACAAAAGCCGGAAGCCAAAGCCAGAAAAAGTCAATCTTGGTCAACAAAAGTCAACAAGACCCAAAATGTTTCAAAATAACCCCTCAACTTTTAGCTTATTTTACTTTTTATTGTCATTTAAAATTCATGTAATTTACTTTTGAAAGCAATGTAATCCTTTATTAATCAATAAAAGTTATTTACTCTTTAAATTCGTGCTCTTAAATTCATTTGTAAAAGTTACTGTTCATTCAAATAAAGCTCATAATAAGCTCTTTGTTTAAATAAGTTGTTTTTACTCTTAGATAAGCTGTTTAAAGCTTATCTAAGCTTTTGGTCTTTTAATCACTCTCAAATTACCAATGCAATTGAAAAATGGATGATAAGCTAATTTTGGATGGGCTTATAGACCTACTGTCTTATTCCCAATAAGCCAGAGCTTGTAGATAAGCTCTTATGAGCAATTTAATCCTTGTTTAAGCAAAGGATCAAGGTACTCTTTCTTATTTTCAATTCCTGCTCAATTTCAATTTTAGCTTAATTTTACTGTTTATTTGCTTATTGTGCTTAATTTCATCTTATTACTGTTAATGATAGCTTATTTGCACTTATTATGTGTTGTTATTGCTTATTTAGTTTAAAATAAAGTTTAAATCTCAATTCCAAAAGTTTTTCCTTATTAACTGTAAAAAAACCAAAAAATGGTAATTTAGCTTATTTTGCTTATCAAGTGCTTATTTCCTGTTTATTTCAGCTTAATTGTCTTTAATTTGCTTAATTTTAAATCTGTTTTAGCTTTTTATAGTTTTAAGGTTTGTTTAAGTGTTAAGTTAGAAAAGCCAAAAAA
>BQNB010046615.1:0-11609 GCA_026074375.1 Tanacetum coccineum
AGGGTATGCTGGACCTCACCCACTCTGCAACAAGTGCATATACCACCATGTTGGGCCATGTACAGTGAAGTGCAATAACTGTAAGAGAGTTGGACACCAGACGAGAGATTACAGCTTTGCAGCTGCTGTTCCAAACACGCAAAGAGCCCCACTTGGGAATCAGCAAGGTGTTATTTGCTATGAGTGTGGGAGACCGGGACATGTGAAGAAAGAATGTCCAAAGTTGAGAAACCAGAACCATGGGAACCAAGTTGGGAATAAGACTGGAAATCAGACTGGAGGTAACGAAGCTACAGCAAGGGCTTACGCCATTGGTGGGGGAGGAACAAACCATGATTCCAATGTTGCCACGGGTAGGGGTGAGCAGAAGAAACCAAAAAAACCGAAACCGAACCGAAAATCAAAAAAACCAAACCAAAAAAACCGATCGAAACTTGAAACCGATGGTTCGGTTTTTAATTTTTCAAAAACCAAAAATTTTTGGTTCGGTTTCGATTTTTGTTCAAAAACCGAACCGTAAAAACCGAATCGAACCGAACCAAATCAGTTTTATAATAATATATAATTAATATAATATAAATAAATAAATGATAACTAAAAATTTTAAATTTATATTTCTTTAATGGATAAAATTATTATAATATATATTATCTTAATTTTTATATATATGTTTGTCGTATACGTGTGTTTACTTGACAATATGTCGTTACAATGACAATGATCATACTATGTGTATTTTCACGTGCATGTGTGTGTCTCTCATTTATATGTGTATAATTGTAAAAAATTGTGTAAACATTATTAGGCTCATATTGACAAAAAAAATAAAAAAATAATAACCAATATTCTACGTAAAACAAGTTTATTAATATAAATTAGCAAAAACCAAATTTAAATGGTTTGAAACCTAAAAACCAAAAAATCGAACCGCAAAAATCGAGAAACCGAAAAAACCGAACAGCCAAAAACCAAGCGGTTTCGGTTTTTGGTTTTATAAAAACCGAATATTTTGGTTCAGTTTCGGTTTTAGCCAAAAACCGACCCAAACCGAACCGTGCACACCCCTAGTCACGGGTACGTTTCTTCTCAATAACTGTTATGCTTCTATGTTATTCGATTCGGGAGCCGATAGAAGTTTTGTGTCGTCTACCTTTAATGCTTTGTTTGATGTTGCCCCATCCACTTTAGACACTAGTTATGCCATAGAACTTGCCGATGGAAGAATTTCAGAAACAAATGTTGTTCTTAGAGGATGCACGTTAGGATTATTAGGTCATCCGTTTGACATAGATCTAATGCCCGTAGAACTTGGTAGTTTTGACGTCATCATCAGTATGGATTGGTTGGTGAAGTACCACGTGTTAATTGTTTGTGACGAGAAGGTCGTCCGTATTCCTTATGAAGATGAGGTATTGATAATTCGAGGTGATAATTACGACGGCGGAAGTGAATGGGCATGGGACCTTGTTTTTCTTTTGGTTGGTTCTTTATATCGTTATGTTCCCCGTCATGACTATTTAGAGTTGTTGGACATTTACTAAATTCATATTTTTCTTCAACAAAACATATTAGTCCCGAGGATATATATCTGATCCTACTCCGTGATGAATCTTCGATTCTCCATGAAATTGCCTACCACGCATATTAATTCTAAAACTAGTGGGTCATTTATGTATATCATGATACTCTTTTCAAAAAAATGTATATCATGATACTTTGTCCACGTAAAAACTGTTCATTTGTGTATATATCATGGGTTTTTCTAACATGTGCCCCAAGAGCACATGTTAAGGTTGGGACATCAGACTGTGTGTCACAGCCTGATTGACCAGCAGTTATTTATGGAACCTGATAATGATTAATAACAATAATTGCTGACCAATCAGGCTGTGACACACAGTCTGTGTCCCCACCTTAACATGTGCCCTAAGGCACATGTTAGAAAAACGCATATATCATTGAAGCCTGTTCTCTTAAGAACATGGAATTAATAATGAAAAGCACTTCTCGAGACCTATTCATTTCCTTTTTTCTAACCTCAAATGATTTGTGATAAAAGAAAAAAAAAACTTTCTTCGTATTTATTAAGAATGCATATGTGTACGAAATCTAAAGACAAAGTAGTGGCAATTAATTATTTGCCTTAATATCTTTGTTGTACAGTAGTTAGTGACTTGGTGTCCTCAAATCATATATCAAATCCAACTCGATGGCATTTTTACCATTTAGCAACAAAGATCGCGACATTCAATATTGAAATATTAAGGATAAGGATCCTTTCATGTTCACTTTGAACATGAGAGAGTAAAGTTAATGTTATGTGAAAGAAAAAATTGTATTTTTATAAAGTTAAAGCCCCACAATATATAATATATATATTTTTTCTCTCACGTATACAGAACTTCCCACTATTTCATCCTCCACATCATATCTTTCACACATAATCATCTTTCATCGTTACGTGTTCTTAATCGAGCTTACAAATTACCCACAGTCCAAAATCTCATTCTTCCCAAAAGATCTGGTGTGTCTTCTCACCATCTCTCACACACAGCGACATGTAATGGTTTTGAAGATTACATCCAATTTCTGGTCTACCTTGATGTAAAAGGAAAGAAATTAATTAGGATTGCCTCCCCGAGGCAATCTTTAAATGCTACTTTTCCGACCGGGTCGACCCACCAGAAACTCCACCGGAACCTTCATTCATTTGCAAAACTCAGCCCCATCTACCCACACTATCTAGAATCCACCTGGAAGACACGTGTTTCTTCATCCCCATATCCAGCAATTCATCATCATCTCCACATCTTCACATCCCACTTACCAACATCAACACGTAAACCCTTAACAAGCTCGAACAACTTTTTAAAAAAACTAAATCTGCCTATGTATGGTAATTTCTGATTTTGATAGACTAATTTTTGTTCTATTCTTAAAGTTTTAATTTTTTATTATAAACCAAAATTAGAGTTTCATTGTGTTTATGTTTTTATGAATTGGGTATTTTGGGTTTATGGTTTTCATGATGTGATGAGCCAATTGTTCATAGCGTAGGTGAAATTATAGATATGTGTTGATTGAGGTTTTTTTTCGTGTTTTGTTATAAATTTTAGGAGTTTATGAGATTCACTGATTAGGTTTTTTTATTTTCTTAGGGTGCATTTGGATTCGCTTACTTTAAGAGCTTATGAGGCTATCTAATTTTGGGAAATAGCTTTCTACGGTCGTGGGCTTTGAGCAGGTTACCTTTGCTGGCAAAACATCTTGAGGATTTGTTGTATTCAATGTTTCGAGGTTACAATGTTTCCGCTTTAAAAAACGGTAACCTTTAACTATTCGTCATCTTCCACTAATAACATATGGTCGGAACTGTCAACCCTTTCTCGTGCTTTTTAAAATGGTTGTGTTTTGTCGATGAATATGCTAGACGTTGTGGGTTAAATAATGGCAGATGATGATATTTTTCTGCATTTATGTTTCTTGCGAGATAATTTACGGGCGTATGTGTCTTGGCGCGGCCACCACACCTGTAATGTGGTTGCAGCCATGGCGCGGATCATAAAATTTAGACGCACGTATCTTGGCGAGGCAACCACACACGTGATGTGGTTGCAGTCATGGCGTGTGTTTGGTTACGTTCCTATATTTGCAATGCATGCCTAATCTTCCACTGATGACGTACGCTCGGAAGTCTGTTTATTATTTGTGTTCGTAGTTGACACACGAGACAAAACGCGTTCGCTTTTTTTAAACGTGCGCTTGCTAATGTTTATGTGTGTTTGCTGATGCTTGAATAACGTTTGCCAATACTACTCTTTCTCATGATTTTTAAGACTGAATACCTTTATTAAAAGGCAGGAGCTACGTTGGGATACGTGGCTTATCTCTTTTCCTTAAATTTAATATAAAGGTATAATTTGGGCACACGTATCTTGGCGGGGCAATCACACACGTGATGTGGTTGCAGCCATGGCGTGTGTTTGGTTACGTTTCTATATTTGCAACGTATGCCCCAACTTTCAGTGATGACGTATGCCCGGAAGTCTGTGTATTCTTTGGGTTAGTTATCTGATGTTTACAGCTTGGGATAAGCATGATTCTTTTCCATGTTGGAATTTTTCAAATGTCATTAAGTTGATAAAAATGTTATTTAAAGGTTGAGGAGACACCGGCAATGGCGATCTTTGGTGCATCCATTTTATGAAATTAAAAAGCCTACTGGATAATGGGCGAAATTAGACCTGTCTTGGCGAGGCAAACCTTCCCACTTTGGTTAGTTTGCAGCCATACCCCGGTAAATTGGCTGGCATACTTTCCAATTTGGTGGGTTTGCGCCATGGCAGGTTCGGATTCCATGAAATGTAAAGTCGAAAAATCAGAGTCAAGTGCCTTTTTGGTTTTTGCAAAAATAGGGCGCTTTGACATGTCTGTGCATTTTTTATGAGATTAGAATGCTTACCAGATAATGGGTGACATTATACCCGTGTCTTGGCAGGCTGAAACTTGATAGCTTGGTTAGTTTGCAGCCACACCCGTATATTGGCAAGACAGAGTTTCCCGTTCGGATAAAGCCGTGATTGTTCGCGTCTTGGTAGGGCAAATGATTTTGTTTGCAGCCATGGTGGATTTATCCATTTTTTCGGGTTCTTAACCTGTCTTTGCTTCATAGATACGTATCTGAGCATCATTTCACACGTTTAGAGTTTGTCCGCAAGTATTCACATTGATATTATTTAGGCGATGACGATACTTTTAATCTTACTACACGTGGTTTACGGAGACCCACATTTTGGCTGGGCAGTCACTCTGAGGGTGTGATTACCGCCATGGTGGGTGTGCGGTCCTGCTATTGTGTTCGTAAATCTGAGCCTCATTTGTTATTGCTATACACACCCTCATTCACGGACCAGAAAGAAGATGGCAAGGTTTGTAACACACTTCTACTTAATTATTTTGTTTTGTTTTTATTTACTTCATGTTTAGGATTTCATGGTTAACCATTGAGTATATAAATATATAAAGGACTGATGGCGATGTTCCTTTTGAGTGGGGTGGCCACTGGGGCATTGGAGAGGGAGAAAAGAAATGCTTAGATGGTCCAAGTTAGGGCTGACGTCCGAACTTGGAAAGAAGTTGAGCAAAAAAGGGTATAACAAGAGATTATTCATGCTTGCAAGTAGGCCATAACCTATACTTACGCATATCATCGTTTATTAGGAAAGTGTAAATTTTCATATTAACAGAACGCTTATTTATGTGTATTAAATTTAGATTTATATGAAAAAGATTAGGGGTTTTGGTTTTATTGATTGGTTAGAATGTATGTGTTGATCTTTTGTTATAGGAAAAATGATTGGCTCGATCACGGAGAAACGATGATGAAAAATAGGTTTCGCATTTGAATCGGAAAGCAAGCGTTATGTTAATTTTTTTTAATTTCCTATGTAGTAGCAAATTTGCTTAATTTTGTACTTCCCTGATCTCAGAGATATTAACTGCGTAACTTTGCTACTTTGTGGCAGAATCTGACAACACTTATGAAGGTGCCATTTTGCTGGTGGACTATAACTCGAAATTCGGCAGTGCACGACTAAAGATTAGGCTATGGCGGATAATCATGATAGTTACGGTATCTTTTATCATAGGTTGCGCAGTGCAATCACATTGGAAGTTGATGTGGCTAGAACTTTGTCGCTTGGCACCGGCAAAGCTTATAAAGAATTGGAAAGACTTGAGAAGATGGGCGAGGACGGCATGCCAATGCTACAAGTGGCTGAAGAGAGTTGTAAAAAATGTAAACTACTTTCGCGTTGACTTCTTATTAGTTGAAAACTGAAACATGACTATATCTATCCAATCTTGCAGGTTTATGTTCTAAGTTCTGCGTATAGGGTGGTTCTTTGCTGGATTGAAGATCTTTTTTTTGCAAGGTAATCTATATGAAGATAGGACAGTGTGACTTCCCAATCAAAGGCTGTTGTCAAGCAAAAGAAGGTGCGTTTTCTTATCTCTTTGTTGTTTCCTGCATTTCCGTGGATGCCATATTCTATTTACTCAAACTTTTGTTTTCATTTTCAGGATTTTTAACATACTGATAAAGCATCGTGAGAAAGGTAACAAAATATGTTAAAATGTTCTTCAATTGCTTTAAACTATGATAAAATGGTTTTGTATTGATCTACACAAGGATTCCAAAATTCTATGTATGCTATTTGTCAAAAAATATATTTTTTTTATTTTTTTTGCTGATATATGCAGGTGGGCAATGCAGTGGCCTTTCCAGTTGCAAGAACATTAGGATACCCATTACCTATGTCATGCAAAGGTACTGCCAGTGAATAACCTGTTTTTAAAGCCGGTTGTATAAGCCAAAACAAACACCCCCTTACTGTTTAGATAGTAGGCTTATGTAGTAGGCGTATGACTTATTTGAGTTTAGGCTTATGCTTTATAAGCTCACTTTTGTGGCTTATTTTGAAACTTTTCGGCTTATATAAATTCATTATGTCATAATCAACTTATATAAGCCGAGAAGTTTCAAAATCAGCCACAAAAAGTGGACTTATGAAACATACGCCCAGAACTAAATAAGCCGTAAGCCGGCTATATAAGCCGAAACAAACACCCCCTTACTGTTTAGATAGTAGGCTTATGTAGTAAGATTATGGCTTATTTGAGTTTAGGCTTATGCTTTATAAACTCACTTTTGTGGCTTATTTTGAAACTTTTCGGCTTATAGAGATTCATTATGTCATTTTTATAAAAATGAAACATCATTAATGCTGTGACCTGAAGTGCATATTAATCGATACTGAGATTGTAAATTACAGAATAATAAATAGAAGGTATAGCAGAGAAAATGGAGATTCAAAGCAACAAAGTTAGATCAGGTTTGGAGCAAGGTACGGACACGAGAGAGGTTATGCAATACAAAAAGTCGTTGTTCTCGGAATTGGCACCAAAGCGGTAACGTGGGATGGGTCGACTCACTTTTTGAGGGTGTTCCTACTTAGCTTATACGCACCTAACATCAGGTTATTTCTTTTTTCAATTACAGACTGCGAGCGACATGGTTTTGGTGTTACGTAAGCTTGCTTTGTAAAAGTTTGGATTTGTAATTCTCATATTATAGAAAACCTTTGATTGCAGAGGTTTAATTGATATAATTATGGGGGCTGTTAGCAACATGGCAGATGTGGTGAAAGATAAAGCGGCATGCGGCTATTCCATTCCATTTTTAAGCTGGACAGAAAAGTGGAAACTTTCCGTCACATCCTCTTTCTGCGACATCTTTGACGATACAATCTCATCAGAAGGAAAAAATAGTCGAGTTTCCCAAAAAAAGGCACATCAATAGCAGCTAAACGTCTTGAAAGGAAACAAACAGAAGCCGATTTGGTTATGAAGACTATTTTTTAATTACACCTGAAGGTATGCTATCTATGATATGTTTTTTTAACGTCTTTAAAGGCGTGTCTTTTGAACGCTTTTGACTTTTTTTTGTTCAATAATCTGTACAGCATCGAGTAGTACAGAGGACGCTATTAATCACCTTCGTTCAAAAAGGCCAATGAGTAACACCAAGGTTAGTAGTTTGCTTTACGAATTTCTGTTTCATTGTGTATTTTTTTGGGAAAACTTAGACGGTCTCAAGTGAATAGGCAAATTCAATGTCTGCTACAAATTGCGATAAGCGGGAGGTTGTGTTCGTGGTAAGGTAAAGACGTTGATTATCTCATTAGCTTCATTAATCACACCTGTTGTAAAAATACAATAAATCTGTAAGTTTGCTGAATGTACCTCAGTATTAATATTATAATTAGATAAGAAAATAAGTTGAAATCCTTTTTGTCCCAAGTACTAGACATTGAAATCCACCTAGCGGGATGCATTTTCCACACAACTGTAAAAGAAGGTAAGCTTCCCCATTTTATATTTTCGGTTCATGATAGAACACGTGTGTTAATTATTAAAAGGTCTCAGGCTGCTATTACGTACTTTGTTTTTTACGAGTCCGCTGCACCTTAGTCGCGTAAACGTATAATATTATAGAATTTGAGGCGTTCTAAGACGTTACTCGAGGCCTTAAAAGAATATTAGATAGCGTATATGCAGGGAGATTCGTTAATACTATTTTTAGTTTGCTATTTTGTTTGGATTTTCTCGATAAGATAATTATTTCTCAGTCAAACTCAAATATCAAGAGTTAGGTTAAGCATCACTTAAGAGTTCATTAAGTACCTGGCTGCTGTTTAAAACTAAGCACCTACCAAATCTGAATATATTAGAGGTAAGACTAAGAATATTGCATTACAGTTGTAGGTAGAACAATTATAACGAAATGCAACTTTTTTCTATGTGCGCTTTGGACAATAGGTTGATCTCAGTGCCGTTTCATTCTTATTTTCGAACAATTGTACAAGTCTGAAAATATAAGATAACCAGAGTGTGTACTTTGTACTGTACAGGTTCCATTATGCCACATTCTTTGTACCCTTATTGTTAATGCAGTATTTATATTAATTACCTGTGCTAAGGTTGAACAAATAAGTTGCAAAGAAGATGTAAATTCTATGATACCAAAAAATATACTCCAGATTATAATTGACAAAAAGTATTAGCATTGCCTTAGTATGAATCTCACTTTGTTTCCATTCATTGCAATTTGATTTCCATAAAGTTTAACAGGTTAAAAGTATGAAACTGTCAAAAATTACGAAACAGAAACTGATAAAAAACTGTGTTGCACTGTAAAAAGGATGATATAAAAGGAATCTTTTGTACCTTATTGGCACTATTCATGGGCCAGAGGGAGAGGATCTACATTTTTTTGCATGGCTTATGTTATTTGTACCCCCCTAAAAAGCCATTCGTACCCCCCCATGTTTTTTTCGGTTTTTTTCATTTTTTTTTAATAATTTTGTATATGTTATAAAACTGTGACACGAAAAATACGGAATGAAAATTATAAAGTTTAACAAGTCAAAAGCATGAAACTGTCAAAAAATACGGAACAGAACCTTAAATAAAACTGCGTTATACTGCAAAAAGGGGATACAAAACTTTTGTAACTTTTTTGTATTTTCTGGCGGGCCAGGGGGTACCAATAGTAGCACCCTTTTTGCATTTGAAAATTGAGTGCTACTATTGGTACCCCCCCTGGCTCACCAAAAAGTACATATGTTCCGTACTTTTTGTACTTTTTGTCTCCCAGTTTACAGTGCAGCGCAGTTTTTTTATCAGTTTCTGTTCCGTAATTTTTCACAGTTTCATACTTTTGACATGTTAAACTTTATAATTTTTGTTCCGCATTCTGCGTTTCACTATTTTATAATATAAACAAAATTATAAAAAAAAAAAAAAAACCGGAAAAACCATGGGGTACAAACGGCTTTTCAGAAGGGTACAAATAACATGAGCCTTGAAAATGACATACTTGTCTGGGTGTCTGTACTTTTTGGCTTGTAGCGAAGAACAAGGATTCTTCTCAAAATATACGTACCTCCTTTCATCATCCTTCGTCACCTATTTGTCATTATTAGAGAGGGAGTTGATATGCACACCACACAAAGTAATATGCACACCACACAAAGTAATGTGCACATTACAAAAATGTATATGCGGTGTTGTACTATATGCATCACACATGTGATTTTGTGGTGTGCACATCACTTTGTGTGGTGTGCATATCACCTCCCCATGGCAAAGACATGCCATTTGAGCCTCATTGTGTCACATTACTGTCACATTATTTCGACACAACTCTTAATTCCTCATAACACACTTACACTCATGCCATTTGGGCCTCACCACCCACAATTTTATTTTAATTTTTAATTTTTTCACACAAACTAAATTAATTTCATTAAAATTAAAATACAATACAAAAAATAAAAATACAAAAATAAATTTATTTTTTATAAAATAAAAAACACACCAAGTATCCATTTTTTTATATACAAAATTTAAAGTTAAAAATGACAACCAAAACAAAATTTAAGGACTTAAAGTGTAAATTTACTTTTATAAAATAAAAAAGGGTTTTCTAACATGTGCCCCAGGGGCACATGTTAAGGTGATGACACAGGCTGTGTGTCACAGTCTGATTGGCCAGCAGTTATTGTTATTAATCATTATCAGGCCCCACAAATAACTGCTGGTCAATCAGGCTGTGACACACAGCCTGATGTCCCCACCTTAACATGTGCCCCTGAGGCACATGTTAGAAAAACCCAAATAAAAAAGCCAAAGAAGATATCTCACTTCTTCCTTTGTTAACCTGCAACAATAAAAACTCAAAAAAAAACATAGATCCATTTTTTCTTTATTATCTGAATATCAAACACCTCCTTCCACAATTAAGAAATCAAAACTATCCGTTGTTAAACGGTAGGTTTTTTTGTCGTTTTGTACGTCGGTTATCCGACGAAGTTCGATTTGTCGAAGGGCTGGCGAAGGGAGGGGTCTCATGGTGAGGGAATGGTGAATGCCACGTAGGAAGTGGCGAGCCAAATTGCCATGATACCTAATGCTCTAAGCATCAACAACATATCATTAGTATGTCATTTTAACGCCATCTCAACACTCTCTCGATTACACACTAATAACTAAAGAGAAAATTCCAAAAAAGGTACACTTTTCAAATGGTGTGTGTCACTTTACCTCAAACAAAAGTTTTTCTCAAAATAGCCCATGGCAACTGGCAACTTAAGAAAAAATTGACACGTGTCACTTATTATAATATTATAGTACAAATTTTTTGAGCAACCTATTGTACTTGTGAGCAACATATTTGTACTTTAATATTATAATAAGAGGCATGTGTCAATTATTTCTTAAGTTGGCCAGTTGTCTTGGAGTATTTTGAGAAAAAACTTTTTGGTGGAGTAAAGAGGCATTCAACTTTGAATTTTGAATCTTTTCAGGAATTTTCACATAACTAAAACCCCTCCCTAGAAAATTACCGATAACATGTTATTCATTATTTTTTTAAACACATTTATAAACTAAAATTGAAATACGATATATTAAAAATACGAAACGAAGTACAAATACGATACGATACGAAACGAAATAAAAATACGACAAATCTTAAAACCTACGATACGAAACGAAAGAAAAATACGACAAATATTAAAACCATCTTATTTCGGGCTCATCCCGGGCTCATCACGGGATTGTGTGCCAAAATATCTTGCTCGGATATCGTCTTTGAGTTTTTCGATATTAGCCGCATCTTCCGGCCTCATCCCCTCGGTACTAAAATTAAGAAACTTCAATTCCTCGAAAAAAATTTGTTTATCGAGAATGTCAAAAAAAATTTGACGTTCAATCCTTAATTCTTCTTGTACCATTTCCTTGAAAGTCTCTCCTCCCGTCGAAGATGATCCCGCGGATCGGGACGAGTCGGATTTTTGACTCTTTGTAGGCCTTGACTTGTCGGGAAGACGCGGTATTGTGTCGCCTCGAAATAGCTCGTTCGGCTCTTCAATATCTTTGGCGGTACAAACACGTCTTCCGGGAACAACGGATTTGACACCACGTCATTTGTGGTGATTTTTCAACACATCCCACGCTTCATAGTGGGTAAATGCATAGAATTAATT
>BQNB010046615.1:16408-43593 GCA_026074375.1 Tanacetum coccineum
CTCACTCTTGCTCTTGACTCTTTGTCTTTTTCCCGTTTCTTGTCGATTTTTGACTGTTTTTGCTTCTTTTCGTCTTTGTAATCCTTTCCTGCACAATTGGACACAAAAGCACACATTTTCTATTCTTTTGGCATTTTTATAGCTTTTATTTGGCAAAATCCCAGGTAATTTAATGTACAATTAAGCAAATATCACGCCTTCATTAATCATTGCCTGAATGTGGGCATTGGTGACAGATGTAGTGGTATGAGTGTCTGTGACTGGTGTTGGTGTTGCACCTGGGTTTAACATCGTGGTCCTTCTTTTTGGTGCCATTTTCTTGAAATCACAAGAAAACATAATACCCGTTAGATTTCATAAAATCATAACTATGACATAACATATACACATTAAATAAAACGAGATCACATCACACAGTGAAATGTACAACTGGTATTGAAATTAATCGTGGTATAACCAAATCGACATTCATTTATAATAAAGTCAATTTCACAGATAACGTAATCCATCCATTTCATATATAACTTGGAAAAACATACATGTTCGGTTCAGATACAAGATGATTACTACACTTAGGTTACAAGACAAAAGAAACAACCTAAAGCCGTGCTAGCCGAGATATACCCGTAACACTTAGTATGCTGTACAAGGTAGATAATACCTGAACAAAAGACATATACTGGGTAGCTAATCAAAACAAAAGATCTATATGGTCTGCTAGCTGGGAATAACCCATAATACTTAACAGGCTGCATAGCATAGCTACAACATAACCAAATCTAGGAGCTGCTACTAGCCTCTTGATGTGAAGTTTTATATACCTAAAATATATATACTAATATAACCTTAAGAGTAATTAAGAAAATTACCAAGTTACCCTTGGTAAAATTCACTCTCAAAAATATATATAATATAATATATAATACGTATATTAAATCGGGTAAATATGATCACCCGGGTCGTTTCCCCAACGACTAGTGAAATTGAAACCACGTTTTAGTTCGGATTCTGATTTGAATGAAGCAAAGATATTTGATTTGGTAAGCTATGACTTCTAAATAAAAAAACAACAATTAAAATGGATAATTAAAAACGATTAATCAATTAAACTAAAACGGGAAGCAAATAAGCAAGCCCACTAAATTTTACTCCTAAAAATGTAACTAAATTTATAAACCTAAGATAGGACAAAAGACAATTTTAGGAAGAAGAAAAACATTATTTTTTTTTGATTATTTTTGAATTTTTTTATGAATTAAAAAAACTAATGTAATCTAATTATATCCTAAAAATTTAAAAATATGAAAATAATTGAAATTATATTTTTATAAAATAAAACAAGTAAAAAGAAAATTTTAGAAAAAAGTTCTTTTTAAGCCTACGTTTAATGTTCATCATTTTCAATTGAGCTTTTAATCTTTCAATTCAGTTGTAATACTTGTTTCATATCTTGTACTAGTCTTTTTAAAAGCAAATAAAAAGTTGAGGAGAGTTTGTTTGCAAGCTTTCATGTAAAAAGCCGTTTTTAGTCAATAAGCTTGTAATAAGCTCATTTTAGCTTATTTTGTTTTCTCTTTTTCTAAAGTTGTTCAAATTTGGTTAATAGCTTTTTAATACTGTTTTTTGTCTATTAGTATTCAATAAAGTTCAATTGAGTTCATATTGATCAAATTTGGAAGCTTATGGAGTAATAAGCTCAAATCAGCTTATTGAGCGTATAGCTTATTGGTATAGAGGCTAGGAGCCATTAGGTTTATGACTTTAAGCCACTCATTCAGAGAGAGTGGCTAGTTCTGAGACTACAATTTCAGGTTTCATTTTCTATATTTCATTGTAGAATTTGAGCTTAATCAATTAGCTTATTGTATTAGTGTCTTTGTGTGTGTTTAATCCTGTTCAACCTGCTTAGTTAGTTTAGAGTTTTAAATGCTTTAAGATGTTGTAGTTAAAATACATTAGGTTTTCATTTCTTAGAATTCTGTCTTATTAGTATAAAAGGCTAGCTGATAAACTAGCTTATTTTTCTTAATAAGCTATAGCTTTTAGTTCTTAGATAGATTTATTAGGTTAGTTTAAGTGTGAGTAGATATAAGATTTTAATAGTTTTAGCTTTAAAATAGATTTTAAGTAAAAATTGGTTTAGACAGTTTTAGTAAAGTGGTGTTTGGGTCAAGGCATTTTTGACCATTAAAGTCAACACAACCTTGCCAAATCATTTTACTTAGTTGAGTTTTTCAAAGTTTACAAGTTTTAAACAGGTTTTGAGAATTAGTTTGAAGAATTTAAAATTTTAGAGCTTAATAAGCTTGTTTTAGCACCAGGACAGTTTAGGTTCAAGTAGGTTCAAGTAGTTTTATAGATAAAGTGATTCACATTGTTTTAGAGTTCAATTTTGGTAAATAAAGGTTTAGTAGCATTAAGTGAGTTGGTTCATGAGTTCTAAACTAGGAATCTTAGCCTGCATTTGAGTTTTTGCCATTTACATCAGACTAAGTAGTATTAATTTAGTTAATACTGCTGAGTTTCATAAATCTCTAAGTTGTCTTCTAGCATTTGTAATTAGGATATAGGACTTAGTTTTGAGAACTTTAGAAGTACTCTATTAGTTTTACATAAATCAACTCTTAAGTTTCATTTTCAAGCTCTTAGACTAGCTTAATTTTACCTGTAAAAGTAGTATAGTAGCAGCTTAGATTTTCAGCTTATTTCTTTTTGATGTCTTATTTCTAGTTGTTTTGTTAAAAAGCCTTTTAGCTAGGTGTACTCTATAATCATAGGAAAGCTTATTTGCAAAATTTCATTTTCTAGAATTTAGTTTTAAGCTAGTCAGCTTATTAAGTTTAGCTTAATTTCAGTTTTAAGCCTGAACTTTCATCTTTTGATAGCAAATTTCTTGTTATTTTTGTTCATTTGTAGCTTATCTCATTTTAGATATCTCTAGTATACAATATAAGCTTCATATAGTATCTTTTGTTTTTAATTTTCATTTAGAAATAAGCTAGGAATAAGCCAAAGTTGAAAAAGTTAGAATTTTAAAAGATAAAGCTTAGTTTCTGTAATGCAGTTTAAAATGCTTAATTTGTAGCTTATCTAGTGGATAAAAGTCAAAAGAGCTTTTATTAAAGTTGTAGTGTTAAAGCTCAGGCTTAACTTTGTAGTTTTAAGTTTTTGCTTATTTTCACTTTTTAGATAAGCCAAAAATAAGTATAATCGTAGGGTTTGTTTGGTACTTTCTTAATAGTTTAGGGTTTCCCGTTTTCATTAGAGTGTAAATTTCAATCAGTTACCCCGCCTGCCCTTTACTTTCTTTATTTGCACTTTCTACCCTGTCTTTTTAGTATAATAAAATAGTTTTAAAATTTTCAAATATTAGTTTTAATAAAATTAGGGTTAGGTTTTAATAGGTAAAATTAGGGTTCAATTGGTTTATAAAAATTGGGCATTTTTGTTCCATTAAATTTCTGCACCTTTTTAGTTGTTAAAAACCATTTTTCTTAATTTTTCCAATTAAAGTTTGTATTTTCTAGAAATTAAAATAGATTTAAGTTTATTTCTTTTTCTGTAAAAATTCATCAGAAAAAATAGAAAAATGTTTTGGTAAAAATTTTTAATTCTTTTTGTGAAAATTTTCTTTTTAAATCTAGTATTTTTGAAAAATAAAAGTAAAATTTTAGTGTTAATTTTTAGAAAAAGTTTATTTTTGTTAATTCATTTTTCTTTAAAAATTCATAAAAAATTCAAAAATAGTTTAAAAATTCTAATTCTTTTTCCTAAAATTTTCTTTTTAAATTTGTGATTTTTAGGTAAAAAGTTTGTTAAAAGTAGTGCTTTAGATTTTAAATTTTAGTTTTAGCTCACGTTTTTAATTCACATTTGTTAATTTTTCGTGCTAGTTAATTGATTTTAGTTTCTTTAATCGTTTCTATAGTTTAATTGTGCTATTAAATTTGTAGTATAATTCAAAAGTCAAAAATCTTTTAACCATTCTTAACTCGAATCCGAATTATCACCAAATCTCAATTCACGACTTCTTCGAGGAATTTACGACCCGTGTATTAATTACTTTCCTAAGTGATTAATTACTTACGGTATCTTGGTTAGTGAAAGTTTGCACTATAGAGATATATACTATGCTTTCACACGAAACCACATACTTTTCTGGATATCTTAAACCTACACACCTAATACCCTTTATATAAAGGGATATTAAGGCTTACAAAGGAAGTTAATCAATAGATAAGAAAACTATTTAAATCACATTAAATCACATTAATATGTTTCCTAATCATTATCTTTAACATCTTTGACCAAATCTTCATAATTCTCCACCAGCTTAAAGAATTCTTTAATGAGGTTCTAATCCTTTTGTTTCATTATTTTATTTATTTTGTCTCATCAAATTTAGAATCCTAACAATCTTCCCCTATTTGATGATGACAAAACAAACAAAATCGTGTATGAACTTCATCATAAAGCCAAAGCTTCCCCTGAAGTTGAGATGTAATCATCTCCCTGAATGAAACAAAACTTCCAAGCTTCCCCTTAATCAGATATCCTTTGTATCATGCCACCATATATGATAAGCTACAAATCATATCTTTATACCTTTTTGTAATCATCGAATAGGGGTCTTCAGTAGATAAGCAACTTGTAAACACTTCCCCTCAAATGGTGCATGTAGATGGTTAAACATTTAATCAATAAGCTTCCCTTGAAACCCATATGTTTACCATCTCTTGAATCTCGAACTCTGTAGGCTCTATGTAGTGATCACTGATGAAGAAAATCGAATATAACGAATTTGATGAAGAAGTAGAATCTCCTAAACTTATGTCTTATGTCTTGCACTATCCATGTGACGTCGAACTCATACCAAGACCAAAATATAAGTAGATCGCAATCTCTTGACAAAATCCTCAACTATATGAGACACTAAGCACTACAACGCAACTCCTTAAAGTAATAGCAAATGTGAGCATTGAGCACCATGAGAAAAAAATCACAAACCTTTGCTAGATTTGTCAAGTCTTCTTCAACACCATTAAAGCACGAACAAGTTATCTTTAAAATCAATGTCCTGCTATAAACATGACTTTAAGATATGATAAGACACACATCTGTGAAACCCAACTACAACATCAAATAAACAATATTCAACTGTCTTCGTAATCACATCTTCAAATAATCTCCAAAACGAGCCATAAAATAAGAATAAGCTAAAATAATTCCAGTTCTGTCCGAAATCCAAAACCATCCAAAAATCACGTACTGTCTGATATCGGTCATAACTAGCAGTGGAAACTACTTTTATCGGACATAACTAGCAGTGGAAACTGCTTTTCTCGGACAACTTAAGCAGTGTAAATAAACTCGAACAGCATTAAAATTTTGAGCCCAACTGTTCCAATGTTTTTTTCATTACTGCCATTCGAACCTTCATAGAGATCATGTTACCCAAACTGTAACCATGATAACCAATCACACATGTTGCTTCTTATGCAATCGATCCATATAGATGAACAAAGAAAACAAAGATCGAATATAATCAAACCAAATCGAAGAGCAACCATGGTATTAGGGTTTCGCATAAAAACCCTAATAATGATGATGATAAAAAAGAATGTATACGACAAGGTCCAGATCCATCATCATAAATCAACTACACCAAGAAACCCTTAATAGTAACAATGATTTACAATTGTATTGCATACCAATTAAGGTAGAGAGGACAATTATAAATATTGCTATATCAATTTAACTCCAAAACCCCATAAAACTTTAACCACAAATCGATTTCTTGAAAATTAGGGTTTTAGGGTTTCTTCAAAAACCTTGTAGATCCTAGATCGAGAGCCCCATGGCTCTGATACCAGGAATTCAAGTAAAGAAAACAATGATGATGAAGTTAATGTGAGTAAAGACGATGATACTGACAATAATGATGATGACAATGATGATGATGTTGACAAAGACATTAATGATGACGATGTTGATAATCAAGATAAAGATGATCAAGATGCTAAAAATCCAGATGATGATAATGAGCAAATGGATTCAGACAATAATGGTGATGACTTTGTTCATCCCAAGTTCTCAACTCATAATGAAGAAGAAAGAAAGAAGAAAGCCTTTAACCCTAGAGTTTCAAACTCCCTCACATAATAATCTACTGATAGATGAAGATGATATTAAGAAGTTCAATGTATGAATATTGAGGGTGAAGAGATGGATGAAGGAGCAAACAATGAAGAGAGTGAAAGGAATGAATTATACAGGGGTCTGAACGTCAATCTAGAAGGACGAGATGTTGAAATGACAGATGCTCAACAGACTAATGTTCAAACTACTCAATAACGAGAGAACACCAAGTGATCAAATACTCCAGTCATCCTGAAGGGCCAACAACAGAGTTCTTCTGTGTCATCTAGCTTCGTCTCTAGCATGCTCAATCCTAGACCAGATACAGGTATTGACTTAATATTTACTCTCCACACTGAGGCAAATTCACTTGTAGATGTTCTGGTCCCCACTATTATTGAGCCACCTTTTGTGTCTGCAACAACTCTTCCTCCACCACCCACTCCTCTCATCACACATATGCAACAAACACCAATTCCCACACCAACAACTATTCTAAGCTCCTCCCTGCAAGATCTTCCCAACTTTGGCTCTTTATTCGGGTTTGACCATCGACTTAAAATTTTAGAAACCGACTTCTTTGAGTTTAAACAAATGAACCACTTTGCTAAAGCAATCTCTTCTATTCCCGACATTGTTGATGCGTACCTTGCCAACAAGATGCATGAAGCCGTCAAAACTGCTGTTTAGTTATAATCCGAAAGACTCAGAGATGAAGCCCAAGCTAAAAATGCAAACTTCCTTAACAAACTTGATGATAACATTAAGAAAATAATCAAGGATCACGTTAAGGAACAAGTTAAAGCTCAAGTCTTCAAGATTTTGCCAAAAATTAAGAAGACAGTAAACGAAACAACTCGAAGCTGAGGTTTATGACTTGTTCATCTCTGAATCTAAGACATCTCATGCTGTAGCCGCCAACCTATCTGAATTAGAGCTTAAGAAGATTCTCATAGACAAGATGGAGAGCAATAAGTCAATCCACAGATCTAATGAACAAAAGAATCTCTACAAGGCATTGGTTGAAGCTTACGAAAGTGACAAGCTCATTCTTGACACTTATGGTGATACTGTCTCGTTTAAAAGACGCAGAGATGATGAGGATAAAGACGAAGAACCCTCCGCTAGATCAAACCGAGGGTCCAAGAGAAGACGAACTGGAAAAGAACCAGAGTCAACCAGTGCTCCAAAGGAAAAGACATCCAAGACAACTGGCAAGTCAACTGATGGGTCCAAATCTCAACACAAGTCTGCTGGCGAGTCTGCTCATACAGAGGAGCCAATGCACACCGACAAGGATTTGGAAGAACCCGCACATCAGGAGTTTGATATAGGAGCTACTGAAGAACAATCTGATGAAGAGACATCTCAGCATCCTGATTGGTTTCAAAAACCAGCAAAAATCCCTACTCCCGATCGTGATTGGAACAAGACTTTACCTGCTGTTCATGGACCAGTTCAACCTTGGTTAAGCAATCTGGCTCGGGAAGAAGGTCCTCATGAATCATTTGATGAGCTTATGGATACTCCTCTGGACTTCTCAGCATTTATGATGAATCGACTCAAAATTGACACATTAACACCTGAATTATTAGCCGGTCCAACATTTGAGCTGATGAAAGGTACATGCAAGAGCTTGGTTGAGCTAGAATACTTCTTTGAAGAAGTCTACAAGGCAACCACGGATCAACTAGATTGGCACAACCCTGAAGGTCAGCAATATCCTCATGATCTGCGAAAGCCACTACCATTGATACCTAACTCTCGCGGTCGTCAAGTCATTCCATTTGATCACTTCATCAACAACGACCTTGCATATCTATCTAGTGGTGTCTCCAGCTGTACTTATGCAACTTCCGTCACAAAGACCAAGGCTGCAGATTATGGTCATATCAAATGGATTGCAGATTTAGTCCCCAACACAGTCTGGAGTGAAGTGTCAGTCAACTATGACAAGCATGCACTATAGGGAATCTCTCATTGGGGACGCAAACGTCAACAATTCTATGGATTTGCTGCTAACAGGTAATCTGCTCATGATGTCTACTCCAAACGCAGAATCATTGATGTCACAAAGCTTCAAATTGTCAAATGGCACGGCTATAAACATTTGGATTGGATCATCGTTCGTAGAGATGATGACAAGCTATATACATTCAAGGAATGAGACTTCAAATGGCTTCGCCTTCAAGATATCGAAGACATGCTGATTCTTCTTATTCAAGGCAAGCTGACAAATCTCAATGTTGAAGATCATCTCGCTTTTGGTGTCTCTCTAAGAATGTTCACAAGAAGTATCATCATCCAAAGGTGTGTTAAAGATCTTCAGTTAGGTGTCAAAAGTTACCAAAAGAAGCTCAACATCACAAAGCCAGATACGTACAAATCTGATCTCAAACGCAGGGATGCCTATACAGCATATTCCAATCCCAGAGGTTTCATCTATCAGAATAAAGACAAGAAGAACAAGTTGATGCGTATTGATGAACTATACAAGTTTAGTGACGGTACACTCGATGATGTTTGAACTACTCTTAATGATCGTCTGAAAGGGATTAGGATGGAATATCTACCAAAGACAATATGGAGACTTCTTCAAAGAATTTTAAAGAAGTTTTCATCACTCTGATACCAAACGTCTTTCTCGAAGTGACGAAGTGTTAAAGTTAAAGAATTTTAAGAAAGATGCAACATTAAAGCTTTTCAAGTCAACACATCAAGAAAGGTATGAGCATGTCGGTCCAGAAGTCACAAGTTCATAAGATGGCAAAGTTCACAAGATGGAAAAACGAGATTATGCTTGGTTGATGATCTCAAGGTGTTGAAGATCACACTCAAGACAAGCTAAAGAACAAGCTCAAGACCTAAAGTCTATGATCACTACATCAAATCACAAGTTAATGATTGAAGTTAAAGACTACGAGCACAAGACTAAAGTCGAAGCATAGTATGCTAATTTAAATGTTTGTAAATTGGAGTAACCTCCCTTAGGAGGAGATTGTTAGGAACAAGAAAAGTCTCAGTCACTTCCAATATTAACTAGTCAAAGCCCGTAGTTAGTCAATATTTAGATTATAAGCTAATATGGCCCAAAGGCCCATGGAAAGCCTTACAAGGCCTATGACCGGCCACCCTTGGACTATAAATACACCTCTCCATACCTTGGAGAGGTGGTTGGTTGGTTATATGTTTCATTTCCACATAATGCATTTCATGATCTCTATTTTCTCTCATTATAAAATACACCCTTCCTCCTACTTTCTCTCTCTAGTTTTGTGTTTACATATCAAAGATTACTTTTAAAATGAACAAATTGTGCAAATTATGCTTGTATATTGCTTGTTTTGTCATTTGTGATGTGTAGGTACGGATATTGCAAAAATCATAAGAAAACGGTCAAAACCGGACAAACACGGACACGGGAATGGATAGAGTGCACAAGAGCCTAGAGTTTCTAGCAAATGGTCAACAAAGTCTACCACAGAACGACAAAACCCTCAAAATACCCAAATGAGCCTTAATGTTAAACCAAATTCACAATAAGTCCTTAAAACCCTAACACCGTTAGTCTTTTTATTATAAAGACTAACGGTCGTTATCTCTTTATAACAAAACCCTTAAATCCCTTTCACCAAGCCCAAATAATAAACCTGTAGCCCATTTCCTTTTTTATACCCAAGCCTAAGTCAACACCCCAAACCCTCGGGTCAAACTTAAAACGTATAACATTTGGGGGGCGAGAAAAATAGTTTTTACTATTCACCGTCTCCCCCATTTCACCTAGCTCAAATTAAACCCAAATTAACCCACATCCTCTTAATTTAACGTGGCTACAAGAGATTTTAAGTACTAAGTGCCATCTCGTCAAGCAAAAACGTCACCAAGAGCTCTTATTGGTCAAGACTCTGGCAAGGAATGACACGCGGGCTATTAAAGAAACACATAAAAAAGGGAAATTTGCATTGGATTCAGTGTTAAAGAAATACACCCACTCCCAAAGAGTAGGATTGCCAGCTTGGCAATCTGTGTGCTCATTTTGATCCAAGGGCTAAGATTAAGCATCCAATGATTGGCAATGATTGAAAGGACAAGATCAAGACTAAGAGGAGCGTCCTTAACAGAACCTAAGAGAGCTCCTCTTTTACCTATAAAATACAAGACCTGCTTCACTCACATGAAGCATCTAGGAGTAGTATTAATATAGCTTAGTGTAGTTTTTAAATAATTTGTAATTTTTGCAATTTAGCTTATAGTAATGTCTTAATTCAGTGAATGTAGTTTTTTTTTCAAGCTTGTAATCAGTACTCTTTAATTAATAAAAGTATGTTTTCATTTTAATGTTCAATTTATGTTTATAAGACCTATTGGTTTAATAAGCTCTTAATTAATCAAACAGTTCTTAAATAGCTCTTAATTCACCACTCAAGCTAGTATTCACTTAGTTAAGCTCTCAAAAGCTTAACTAAGCCTATTGACACTTAAATCCACCCTCAAATTACCACAACTTATAAAAGGAAGGGAAGCTAGTAATGGAAGGGATTCCAAGACCATACCAGCTTATCATTTGATAAGCTGAAGCTTGTTGATAGCTCAAAAGAGCATTTAATAAGCCTCGTTTAAGCAGAGGCTCTTGTAAGTTTCATTTTTACATTTTTAGTTTTAATTTGCATTTCTAGCTTATTACTGTTTATTTTCTGCTTATTGTTGTTTAGTTTTGCTTATTGATGCTTATTATAATTGATTTATGCTTAATATGTTAGTTTGTTAGATTAAAATTATAGTTTACTTGTTATTTCTATAAAACAGTGAAAAAACAAAAAATCTAGCATTAGTTTGTAGTTTTATTAATTTCAACTTATATAGTTATTGAAATTTACTATGAGTCTGGTTTTTTTAGCTATATACTATCTGGTATTAGAAATTTGTTCTTTAAATCTTAAATCTATAAGCTAAAAATGGGATTGATCAAGTTAAAGGGGTGTTTGGTTCAAGCAAGTCAGAACTGCTTTTAACCATTTAGTCTTTTAAATTGAATGCAAACTTCATATTTTGGTTTATATTAATAGGATTTAAAGTTGTCATTAGGATTAATTAGTTTTAATCATCATTCATAAATAGTCATTAGAATATGTTAGAGAAAGCTCAGATCCTTAAGCTCATTAGGTTTTAATTGTTTCTAGCAGTGAAACTTAGTGGATTTATAGCTATTTTGGTGTTCTATTAGAATAGAAGATAGTTTGCTAAGCCTGCATTTGTTAGTTTTAAGTTTTAGTTGTTCATATGTCAATTGCATCAGCAGTCATAAAAGCCAAATAGCCAATTTCTAGCTTAAAAATCAGCAGGTAAAAATAGTTTTTAGAGTTTCCAATTTTGTTCACAAGAAGATTTTAGGTAATAGTAGACTTATTTCAGCTTAATTTGCTTTTAAAAGTTCATTAAGCTATTTGTTTTTAAGCTTAAATTCAGCATTTTGTCTTTTGAAAAAACCAAAGGTTCACTCAGCATACTAAGTGTAATAAGCTGTTTTCAAATAGCTTTTTCTTTGTCCATTAGCTTTTCAAAATAGTTTTTAAGATATGTTTCAAGTAGCTTTTTGGCCAATGTTTAAGTAGGTGTAGGGCTTATAGCCATAAGGATCCATTTACTTATTTGGAATTAAGCTCAAAAGTGCCCTTAAGGCCTGTTTGGTTATCAGTTTTATCAAAGTGCTTATTTATGATTTTTAGCTTATTGCCATAAGTTTTTGTTTAGTTTCTGTCTTAACTAGCTTATTAGGTTAAAATTAAGTTGTTTGTAGCTTATTTAGTCCAGGATTCAGCTTATTTTAGCTTTCATAGAAAAAACAAAAATATCAAAAATAGCCTAAGTAGCTTTTTTCATTAAGCTTTTTCTCTGTTTAATTAAATTTCAAAATGTCTTTTGTTTGCTTTTTCAAATAGCTTTTAGGTTAAAGGTTTAAATAGTTAGAGGGCCATATATGTCATAATTATCTTTTTTGTGTGCTTATAATTAAGCTCAAAAGGTGCCTTAGGTCTGTTTGGCACCAGTTTCTCTTTAAGTGCTTAATTGGTAAATTCAGCTTATGCTTGTGCTTTTTGTTCATTTCTAGATTAAAATAGCTTAGAAGGTTAGTTTTAAGTTAGTAGTAGCTTATTTTTAGCTTATCTTAGTTTTCTCGCTTATTTAGTTTTGTTAAAAGTAAAAAAAATTGGATTAAGTGATCCTGTCATATTAATAGTTAAGCTGTTAACTAGCTTATTAGTGATTTAGAAAAAAGTTGTTTTCACAAAAATAGCTTATTATAAGCTGTTTTACAACTTTGCTTTTTAGGTTTTTGCAAAAAAATAAAAAAGGGGAAACCAAGGAAGTCGGGGGTGAGCAAGACTCGAACCCCCGACCTCAACCTAGTCTCACCCTTTATAAGCCTCAACACCACAACGGAACCCCGCTCACCAACTGTAAGCCCTTGGGACTTTTACGTCCAGGTTTGCACAATCAAACCTTTTAACCCTTTTTTGAGCTTTATATATAAATATAGCACTTCGAGTGCTATTTGAATTTATCCCCTTGCTTATTAGTTTAAGCTATTTGAGGATATTCTCAATTTTCCTATATCGCTGCTTATCATAAACTATTTTTAGAAATTTTTTAGGATTTTTAGCTTAAAGTTTTATATTTTTCGTGAATTAATTTAGTTAAAAACTTTAAAAAATCATAAAAAATAGAAAAATAATCAAAAAAATAATTTTCTTTTTTATAAAATTTTCTTTTATCACATTCTAGGCTTAGGTTGAAATTTACTTCCGTAGGGTTACTATTTTGAAATTTCACTTTTTAAAGAACGGGATTCGATCCCCGTTATTGTTTTCTTCGTTTTTAAGCTTTAATCACTATCGGTTTAGAATTTCCTTAGCATTTTCTTTTTAAATAGTCATTTAGGATTAGAAAAAGTTTAGATAATCATTTTGGGATTAATTAGGTTCAATGCTTTATTTTCCCGTGTCTTAATTACCGTTATTTGAATAGTCGTTAATTTTTCTTGCTTGTTTAAATTGTTTTTAATTGTAGATTTAGAAAATTAATCCAAAAAGTTGAACCAATTCAAGTCATTGTCCAAATAACAAATGAGGTCTCAATTTCATAAGTCTTTGGGAAAACGACCCGGTAATCACTTTACCGTTAAAGTGGTAGTATTTTTGTAAGATTTTTCAAACTACCTTTGTCCTCAAGGGTAGTTGTGGAATTTTCTATACTTTGGATATTATTACGTATATACTTGAGTCGTATCAGTGGCCTTGGTGTTTCTATCTTTTTTTACTTTCAACCATGCCCTTCTTTTCAAATGGATTTGGCGCTTTCTTTCGCAAGGTTCTTCTCTTTGGCAAGATTTATTAAAGCTATTTATGGTGAGAGATGAGCCAAAAAATAATAAATAAAAAAAAAAAAAAGAACGTACGATAGATTGGCTCCTTTGAATCTATCTGTAGACACTCAACTTGGCTGGATATTGTTTGAGAAACTATGTCTCTTACAAATAAAGGTATTGATCTTTTGGCTTTTGTCTGTAAAAAATAGGTAATGAGGAAGATTTGCTTTTTTGGGATGACATTTGGCTAGACGAGATAGCGTTGAAGCATCGGTATCCTAGGCTATACGCTTTGGAATTATCCAAACATATTAGCGTTTCAAATAAATTGAGTAACAAGTCCTTGGTTTTTTCATATCGTCGTAATCCAAGAGGTGGGATAGAGGAAGATCAGCACGCTCACTTCAAATACATACTGATTGCTTTAAATTTTATATCCTAAGTTAGATCGTTAGATTTGATCTTATGAGGCTTCAAGTAAGTTCTCGGTGAAATTAGTTTGATCATTTATTGATAATTCGCTTCAGCCAAAAGAGGAGGTGCCTACTAGATGGGTAAACGTGATTCCTATCAAGATTAATGTCTTTGCTTGGAGAGTTCTTTGGATAAGCTCCCCACTCTGTTGAATCTCTCCCTTAGAGGAGTGGATATCCCTTTCATTCTTTGCCCTTTATGTAACATCTCCGTCGAGTCCATTTCAGACCTTCTTTTTTCATGTTCGTTGGCCCGACAATTGAGAACTAAATTTTTATGTTGGTGGGAGTTAGAAGACATCGACCTTGAGTCTTATGAAGATTGGCTTCAGTGGTTTAACAATGTTCACCTTTCTAAGCGGATAAAGGAGATGTTTGAAGGTGCTAATTATGTGATGTGGTGTTTAATTTGGAGATTCAGGAATCTTGCTATTTTCGGTGATAATCATCCTTGTAGAGAGCTTCTTTTTGAGGATCTAGTTCATATATCTTTCATTTGGTGTTCTAGTCGAAGTCAATCTAAATTTAATTGGGTTACTTGAATGATAAACCTTAGTACTATTAGCTTGTAATTTCTTTTAGCTCCTTGCTAGTCTTTTAATAAAATCGCCGTTAAAAAAATAAAAAATAAAATATGTACAGTTAAACTAAAATATGGCGAAACATTTATTTGTATATCTTATATCATATAAGATTCAGTCCTGTATATTTAATGAGGAGTCTTAATGATGGGAATGACCCAAACATACAAACTAAAAACATAATCGGATGCATATCAAGAGTTTGTGGAGTTACACAACATTAATGGAGCAAGGGAGTTACAGTATTTATGGAGCTATGTATGAAGTTATAACCATTAATGGAGCAACATTAATGGAGCAAGGGAGCCACAGTATTTATGGAGCTATGTATGAGGGTATATAACCATAACAATACAAACAATCCTGATATAATTTTTCCCAAACCAGATCCAAATCACTGGCTACCTTCATCAGTTTTCCCCGATTGAAAAAAAACGTGACCCAATCTCAAGATAATCCAAAAATTGTGTGTTTGATCTGAATACCCTAAACCCGCACCTCCACCGCGAAGTTTCTTATGATTCTGAGGTATATTCAAAGCAAGTATTTTTTTCCTTTTGTAACAATATTCGGTTTTGATAATATTGTTCAAAACCGTGATTTCTTTTTGTGGCTGAGATGAATAACATGAAGGAGAAAGGTATGAATGCTACTTTCATAAGCTACTTTCAAAAAACCAAGATGTATTATATCATTTAAGATCTGAGCAAGTGTTTCTGAAGTTTTATGCAGCAACTAATGATTAGTACCTGTTTTATGATTTGCGCGTCACTACTCAAACCACTGTAACATCTAACAAATTCTAAATTCCGACTGTCATTTGCTCAAGTACAAGTTATTGCATTTCCACGTCATAAAGATTTGATATTAAGGCGTGCAACATCGACCTTTGATTGGGCATTCTTTTCTCCCCTACCTTTCTCTTGGTTCACCTTCCGATCTTTCGGCTTAGACGATTCCCTCCTCGTACTAAAGTCAATCAAAGCCTCGGCATGAGCAATAGCCGTAGAGAGATCTTGAACTCCTCGTCGTTCTAACTCCGTCTTAGCCCATCCTTGTAAACCATCAAGAAAGTAAAAGAGAGAGTCTTAGTTGGAAAGCTCCGGAATCTCCAAGACAAGTGTGGTGAGCTCCTTGACATACTCCCGTATCGTCCCGGATTGCTTGAGTTTACGAAGCCGACTCTTCGCCTCGTTCTTAGTATTCTTCGGATAGAATTGCTTTTTGAAATCCGCCACAAATTCAGCCCAAGTATCGATAGTTTCCGTACCTCGCTCAATATCTCCATACCGACTTCTCCACCATAACGCCGCGGTATCCTTCAAGTATCGGGTCGCCATCATGATCTTGGAAGCATCATCCACCACGTTGACACCTTCCAAGTATTGTTCCATATCCCACAAGAAATCATCAACCGCCCTAGCTTCCCGCCACTAGCTAAGGACCGCTTGCACAATGTCATATCCGCTTGCAAGCCTTCAATGACTTGATGAAGTGTGGAGACCTCATCTCCAAACTCCTTTCGTATCTTCGTGATCTCGCCCATGAACGAATCTCTTAAGCCATGGATTTCACGCTTTAAGTCGCCACTAAGCGTATTGAGGGCTACTCGAAAGAGTCCTTCCCTCATACATCGTAGAAAATCCAGAGACCAAACCTTCTAAGCCCTCCTTCTTGATTTCCTTCAACTCCGCCATGGATGTCTCAACACCCGCCACTCTCTGATCTAAACTTGCCACAACGTCCTTGGACGTTCCTCTCTTCTTGGGTTGATGACGCAAGTCGTCCCGACCCCTGTTCTCGTCAATAACTGTACTTCCACTAGTAGCGTTCTTCTTGGTTTCAATCGCCATTGCCTCGAATCGACCTTGTGCTGATACCACTTGTCACGGGGTCATCGTTTCGACCCCGAGTGGCGTCCTTACACCGATAAGGACCAGCCATCCATTCCGCGTATAATAGAGGTTCACTGGTTTCGTCATGCCTTGGACTCATCAGGGGAGCGGCCCCAACTCCCGACCAGTGTAGTGCCATATCGAGTCTCTACTCGTGGCACGCAATACACCCTTACCGTTGGGGTACTCCAACAAGACCAACATGAATAAACCAGCAATCCTCGCATTCATGTACGTCATCCAAGCAGAACCCGACCCTTCAGAATTTGGCTCGTGACATTAAGCATCCTTTGCTTATATATATGACAATTATATATAAACATTTCGACAAATACTAACACGTGGTATTGTTTTTTCTACATGTGAATACTTGCACATGATTGTTGACCATAAAATGTTATAATTTTACATATAACCCTATTATAGTGCATTGTTTTATCGAAAATTATTTGCTTTTTAAATGAACATGAACGAACAAAGACTTGAGCATTTTATAGTTTGGATTATGGACGTGTTAAACATAATTTGATATGAGTTTTAATAAATTCTGCAAAATACGTGTTCAATTCAAGCAAGATACGTCTTCCAATATGAATGGATGCAGACCCAACATGTTTAAACGAGAATGAATTTATCCATTACATGCTTTGAAGTTTGAATCCTTCTTTCTTTTTTCATGAGAAAAGACTTGAGTGTATGTTATTTATTTTGTAGTCTGAATTCTTAATTCTATTTTGAGCGTCCTAGTTTCAAAGCCATATAAAAAACATGTTTGTTATTTATTTTGTATGTTGGTGACAATAATTAGTATTATCAGCTTAATTTTTTCCAATAAACAACCTCGGTGTAACGCATGAGTATTCGTATGTGAATAATGTTCAATCGGTAGTTAATGGCTTCAAAGTACTCAAACAATGACGAACTTATTTGTTGTATAATTTGCGGCATTGATTTCTAATGGATGTCGAAAGTGTCTGTGATTATTTTACGAGCAATTTTGTTAAAATAATGTACGCTCGTGTATAATGAATTCCTCTTTTTCCATCCTTTCCAACAACATGCATTCTATCGGCTCAAACGTCTCTCTCGTCACATCCACAATAATCCACAAGCTCGTCATGTTCATTGCTATATATATATATATATATATATATATATATAGGATAAAGATCAAATAAAAAGACAAATATTCGTGAGAATGATAAAAAGATTTATTTTTTTAAAAAAGTTCTTAAAAAATTCTGAAAAAATTCCACAAGATCGTGTATATTGGTGCATGAAAAAGTTGTAAAGGAAATTTTTCTAAAAGTGGATAGTTTTGCCGAAAATTTTTTATTAAAAAATACGTTTGTGCATTAAATCGATTTTTTTTGCATCAAAAATTCGTTTTTTTGTAACCCAGTTCTTTGACGTTTTATTTTGCATCAAAATTTTTATGCGCATCAAACTATACAACAAGTCGAAAAATTTGTGCATTAAAATTTTTTTGTGTGCATCAAAATTTCTGTTTCGCGCATTAAAAAAAACGTAAATAAAAACTCAAAATTAGAAAAACTCCTTTTACAAAAGTTTATGCACCAACATACCTGATTAATGGAATATTTTTAGAATTTTGTTTTTCGAGACTTTTTAAAAAAAAAATTATTTTTATCCTTATATTTATATATATATATATATATATATAATGAAGGATTAAAATAAAAGACAAATTATTCGTGAAAAATATAAAAGAAAAACTTTTTTAAAAAAGACCTTCTCAAAAAATTCTAAAAAAATCTAATCCATTAAATCAGGTAAGTTGGTGCAGGTAAAACATTGTAAAAGAAGTTTTTTTCTAATTTTGAGTTTTTAATACTTTTTTTATTAATGCGAAAAAAAGAAATTTTGATGCACAAGAAAAATTTTGATGCACAAATTTTATTGACTTGTTATAGTTTGATGCGCAAAAAAATTTGATGCAAAAAGTAAAAAAAAGTGGGTAACAAAACACGAATTTTTGATGCACAAAAAACCGAATGTAAAATGCACGAAAACGTTTTTTTTTAATAAATTTTTTTAGCAAAACTACCACTTTTAGAAAAACTTCATTACAACTTTTTTATGCACAACATACACAGATCTGTGGAAAAAATTTTTTTTTTTTAAAAAATATCAGAATTGTTTTTAAAGAACTTATTAAAAAAACTAATCGTTTTTATCCATCTCCACGAATAGTTTGTCTTTTTATTATGATCTTAATCACCTACAATAATATAGAATATTATATATAATATATATATATATATATTCATAATATATTGCAGGTGCCTTCTTATGGGTGTGCAAGATGGGCTATCCGCACAGGGCCTTAAAATTTTGGGGGGCCTCAAAATTTGATTCTCATTAACAGTTATAATGCATGTGTGCCCCAATATTTTCATACAGAAAAAAAAGTATCTATAGAAAAAGTATCTTAAATGACTAATAACGTTTGAAAGGTTAGATAACTAAAAGCATTATATTCTAAAAACGTGTGATACTTTATATATAACATTTTTCTCGAAAAAGCCACATTATTTAATTTCGTTCAGGACCCTCGAAAAGGCCTCATTATTTAATTTCGTTCAGGACTCTCAAATTTTCTATAAATTTAGAGACGGCCCTTTATATATAACATAACGTACACCGCATGATTTTCAAACTTACACATATTATTTCCTCATTGTTCATGTTAGCATGTTTACAGACATTCTAGTAACTATAATTTTCAAATCAACTTGGATACTCAGTTACACTCACAAACCCAACAAGAGCACATACTTTAGGTTGATGCACTAATATTTAGGGACAAACATAGGATTTCCACGTGAACGTTGCACAATTTTCTTTAAAAAGGTCTAGTGCAACTTTTCAATTTTTTTGTTACGTACCAAAATTTGCATCAGAGATCTTTTCTGTTATGATAACAAGTGGCCAAGCTAAAATCGAGAAAATGGTAACAATACAAATTTTTTTCCTACTACTAGTATTAATATGTCACTAATTGTTACTGTAATTTCCAAAAACAAATGGTATATAAGCGGAAAAAACTATATGACTAATTTCATTAATTATTACCTGTGTTAAATTTCAACCATGGGTCCATAAGATGGAAATTACATTATCATGGCATAAGATGTTATCAAGTTATCTTTGATGAAATGGAGGAGTGACAAGTGGTGTTACCCGCAAAGTAGTGTATAGTGGTACCAAAGTAGCCCATTAAAAACCCATTGCTTATCTTTCCCGCCATAGTTGCCCTACGTGTCACTCCCCACCTACCCGTCCCCTTTTTTCCCGCCATTAACGTGGTGTGGGTCCCTGACACGTGGCCTCCCATTTCTGCAAAGGTATACGTACGTTCTTCCCAAGGTGTTTCTTGCTGACGCAGATGCCATGTCAGTATCTTCCTACGTATTTTGACAAAAATTATTTCACATGAATACCATATGCATAAACATTTGATTATTTAAAATGTAATACCATCGATAAAAAAAGTATAAATCACCTCTTATTTGAAAACCTTTATTGTTTAAAGTACAACAAATTTTTTATCATTTTAATTGTTTCATGTATTTTGTTCGGGTTTAAATATTTTTGACTTGTCATACTTTATATTTTTTGTTCCACATTTCTAATTTCACAATTACTATAAAAATAAAAAACAATCAAAAAACACAAAAAAAACAATACAGTATAAATAGTATTTTAAGAGGGTCTTAATAACCCACTCTTATTTAAAAAATCCAGCAAATATGCTAAACAAGATGTAAATACTATATAGTACTACATGCTGTATACTCAAAGGAGGCAACTAAAATTTAGTAAAGACATCATTCTTAGGCTGTTTCTTTTATGGTCAAGATTGGATATAGTGTTTGTTTGAAAAATGACTATATTGTTTAGAAATGATGGTGTTATATATAAATAGCAAATATAATCTGATGATTCAAAAGAGAAGTTTAAGATCATCATAAGATTGCTGTTGTTTTGATTGGAATGAAACTAGTAACAAAACATAGTTTTCCTAAATTCATGGTCACTAATAACGTTATAGTTGGAGAAGTAGAGGTGTGATGATGGACGAGCTGCGATAATGGCCGGCAATGTTATCTGTGAATAAAAAAGACCCAAGTAAAGATAATGTTTGTGTTTTTTGGTTTAAACATTAAAAGACAATAAAAGAAAAATGTGGTATAATTGAAATTGTGAGGTAATAATGTGTCATGGTTGTGGAAATACTTTCTTTTTACTCCTTGTCACATTTAGAATTTATGTTCACAATAAGTTAAAAAGAAATATCAAAATTTCATGTTTTCATCCAATTTTGTTATCATTCTGGATATTAAGTCAAAAAGAAAATCAACCTGTTAGTGTCCAACGTGCAAGGATCAATAGCATGTATTATACGCGTCGTCACGTTATTTTTTACTTTATAACATTTATGTAAAACAAAAAAAAAAGATCATCATCTCTAAAAGTATTGCTATAACACAAAACAAATCACACCACTTTTACACTCAATAATAATAATAATAATAATAATAAATCACATCACTTTAGCACTACATGCAACGTCGACGTGCTCTCTGTCATCACTTGCACTTCTGCCCCCCTATGATGAAAACCTTGACAAAGTGTTACTTTGGTGTCATTGATAAAGTCCTTGTTTTTAAGTACTTGCTAAGTCCACGACAGGTGACTATTCTTAGTTGCATTCGCACCCTACACGCACACGATTTTCTTTTCATCATCCCTATTGATGGCTTGGGACAGAGGATGAACCACCTTTGCCAAATTTGGGGGCTTCTATCAGTTTTCACACCCGTCTATAGACGAAAACACGGGAATCAACGTTAATTATCATCATAACACAAAATACAAAATAGAGAAAATTAAGATGCATAAATGATAAGTGTCATGATGACTATCAACCTCAATACAACCTTGAGTGATGTCCCAAATCAAGAACACAACACATAGTCGCCAATTATTACAATCATAAGCCTATGCAAGGGTCCATAAAATCCTAAATCTCAATCCTCAAGAAAACTGATCCATGCATACTTCAAAAGCAAAACTTCTCAAACATGATCCATATCGGATACACTTAAAGTTTGCTATCACACATCTCAACCTTAACGATCATTCTCTTCATCTGAGAATGATACTCGACAACGTCAACAAAAATGTTGGAGAGAGACTCGTAGGTTTGATTCAAAACATAGTCGCTGTGCCAATATCTCAAACAGTTGGACAATTGTGCTATATGACAGTGAATATATGCAGAACAATCACAAACCCATGACTTAGCATCCCCGCTAATCATGTACCAAGACCTATCATCACCGATAGTCTTATCACCAGCGTGTACCAACGCTCTTAGGGTCGCAACCCCGAATGACATACGCAACTAAAGCCTACCAGCTGGAGCTATATTTAGGGCGAAAAACCACACAGAATATCGAACCAACACCATATCATTCACATACATTCAATAAGCACCTCATTTACCCAAAAACAAAACCACATTTCGCACAGTTCAGAAAAACAGTTCAAAACAAATTTGAGTATCATTTTTCCCCAACAGAAAAGATTTAAAAAGTGGGGCTACGATAACTCACCTCAAGCAGCAAACTCAATATCACACAAGCAAATGCAACGACGTCCGAACACGACCTAGTCCAATTAATGTTCCACTTAGACACTCATTTCCAAAACAGTTTTCAGGTTTGATGCATAGAGGTCAGATGCGCGTTGTACAATTATCTTTAACGTTTTAGTGGTGTGATGGTTGACAACTTAACTTTAAATGATACCATATCCCAACTCATATCTCGGTATAATATACTTATACTATTTAAGTAAAATAGTCAAGTAATATGAGATAATAATACTTATAAATATACTTTGATAATTCCATTCGGTATACTTAGTTACCATAAATACACCATTTATACTATACGAAAAGAAACGTTTATTTACGTTAAACATCTTAGAGAAGTTTCGAGAAAAAATATATTTTTCGTCTTTTAATCGACTTATTAAAATAATAATATTTTTATTAAGAACGCGTTTTAAGTAAAAATTCTAAGTATAGACTTTTTATGAAATTTCGACATGACCCGTACGTTTATACAACGTTTTCCAAGGTTTTGAACCTTAATTTCAAACAAGTTTTCACTATTTCATCATTTTGCAACAAAATACCAAGAATCCATGTTTCGCAATATTCACCAAAACGTATTTCCCAAGCGACTTTCAAAATAAATTCATAAACATGTTTCACTTTCCAAAAGTCCGTCAAAACTCTCAAAACAACTAGTTAACCATATCGGGCTTTATATATATATATATATATATATATATATAATATAGTAATATTATATAAAGGTATATATATTATATATAATAAGTTAGTGGCCCCAATATAAAACTCATTAGTGAAAATAAGCCCAAACCATAAGTAACAAAGTAACTTGGTCCACAATAAGCCCCTCATGAGCCACGGCTCAAAAGGGCTTATTGGGCCGTGAGCCCATAAGCTCCAAAATCTATATACTTAAGCTTAAAATAAGCTAATAAGCTACGTATCGTATTTGGTTATCACCATAAGCTAAAATAATAGTCCACAAAAATACGACATACTAGAGTAATAACCAAAAATACTTTCTTGGTGTTCCCTCAGACTTGTCGTGAGCTAATAAGCTCAAAATAAGCAATCCGAGCTTAAAATTAAGCCGAAATAAGCCATATACAAAATAAGCTACATAGTAAATATATGTTTTCAACCATCACGGCCACAATATCAAAACTAACAAAAACCTCATCCTCCTCTTATTTTGTTCGAACCCAAAACGCACCATAAATAATCGTATATAAACTTTTCGCTTTTGATTTTTAACAAAAGGGCCGTACAACTAACATCTATGCATTATTTACCATATAAAAGTACAAGTTAAATTTGAATTTGAAAGACATACAAAAAGGGTCTTCAAAATAAATTTTGACGCGAACCGGACAACCCAAACGTTGTTTTAACAATAACCCGGACTCTATAATCAACCTAATACTCCAAGACTCTTCATATTTTTTTTATCAAAGATTGAAAAATAAAGTGTGTGTGTGTTTTAGGTCAGACGCAAGAGAGAAAAAGAGAGAGAGTGTGTGTTTAATTTGAAAGCTATAATGAGATTTGTGCATTTGAAATGGTATAAGACAAGTTGGTTAGTACTAGCTAGGGACCAATGTGCTAAAAATAAGCCATCCTTGTCCCCTATGAGGCTTGAACCGAAAATGGTATCCAAGTGGCTCGGGATGCCTTCTTTTTGTGTAGGGGTTTACTTAAAACTCAAAAATCGTGATCGTAAAATATTTCCTAAAGTTACTTGGCACTTTTTATTCAACTTAAAAATACTTTTCTAATAACTTAGAGTATTTACTTGACATATTTCCATGATTTATTTCCCCAAAACTCATTTTGAACATTATTGGACGTGTACCATTTAAAAAGGATTATTATACACCATAAACTATAAAACACCGCAATCTCATAAATTCATCACCGTCAACACAGTACATATTCTAATAAAACTGACAAACGTCAAATAGTTGAAGGACTAATATTAGGATATTCGAAGCACATAAAGGGCAAGGGTTACATTCTACCCCCCTTAAAAGAATTTCGCCCCCGAAATTCAACTACTTATCAGCACTAATCAGATGCGGATACTTATTTTCATCTGATCTTTACGCTTCTACGTGAGTTCAGGTCCATGTTTCGAATTCCACCGAACCTTAACGATGGCAATTCTACTCCGCTTCAACTTCTTGAATTATTGTTCCAAGATTTCCACAGGCTCTTCTATAAAATTCAACTTAGCATCAACTTGGATCTCATCCAAATGTACTTGCAGTGTTGGATCAGCCAAACACTTCTTAAGGTTCGACACGTGGAACGTGTCATGAACACCATTCAATTCCTCAGCAAATCTGAATCTGAATAGGTCCACTGGACCCTACTTCTCAATGACCTCAAAAGGTCCAACAAATCTAGGTGTTAATTTCCCCTTCTTCCCAAAGCGTACCACACCTTTCCAAGGTGATACTTTGAGCAAGGCATGGTCACCTACATTGAACTTTAGAGGCTTTCTCCTCCTATCGGCCATAACTTTTCTAACGATCTCGCGTAGCCTTAAGTCTATCCTAGCTTATATTGTTCATAGTCATTGTTTCTATTATAGTTAGTTTGGATCTATCCATATTGGCTACCACCCTTAACAGGCTAGAAAGATCTATTAAGTCTGGGATCTACAGAGGATGATGCAGATGCAGTCAACGAGCGAGTCAACGTAACAAATACGCTTAGTGCTTATTTTGCGACAACAAATTTTTGTGGCGGATTGGGCTAAAATTCACATGGTCACTCGGAAACGGCCCAACGGTCAAGACTTATGCTTTATCATGAGCCCTGTTAGTTTTGGTCCTTTCGGGGTCGTTTGGGCCCTCAAAAGGGCATTTTTCTATTTTTAGGCTTTTTTTAAACATAATCAATTATGTTTTGTATGAGATTTTTTTTCCTTTTTATTTAGAACCCATCCTCCTTTATAAGGACGATTTTTAGGGTTGTCTCAGCAGCTTTTGAGAAACCTACGATTTATTAAATAAGAGATTTTCTCGTCTTGAGAATTTCGGATTAGTTCTTGTGTTTATGTGGCTTGTTTTTATATTCGATCTGCATTAGTCATGCCCACTACTAGTCTTTGGTAGCTTCGTAACAAAGTCTATTGCTATTCTCTCTCATTTCCATTCAGGGATCTCAGGTTGCTGTAGTAAGCCATATGGCCTCTAATGTTTAGCCTTCACCTTCAAACAAGTTAAACATTTGCTCACATACACAACTATATCCTTTTTCATTCCTGGCCACCAGTACATATCCCCAAGATCATAGTACATCTTGTCAGCTCCTGGGTGTACATAGTACTTTGACTTATAGGCTTTGTCTATTATCAAGATTCTCACATCACCCTTCAAAGAAACCCATATTCGATCTAGGTAATACAATGCTCCATCACTCCTACGTTCTATCAATTTATCTAGTCCTCTCTACAATCCTGCAGACTCATTAGATACCTCCTTTCGAGCCGCTAGTATCTTATCCTTGATACTCGACTGAAGGGTCATGTTCATAGCTCTAATCCTCTTAGGTTTGATCCTCTCCTTCCTACTCAGTGCATCATCTACTACATTCGCCTTACCAGGATGGTAGCGAATTTCATCGCCTTACCACGATGGATCTGAAACTCGCAGACAAAGTCGCTGAAAAGCACTATCTAACTACGTTGACGCATGGTTCAATTCCTTTTTGGTATAAAGATTATGCTAAGACTCTTTATGGTCGACAATAGATAAGCACTTTGTCCTATATAAGTAGAGTCTCTAGATCTTGAGAGCAAACACAACCACGCCCAATTCTAAATCATGGGTGGTGTAGTTTTTCTCATGGATTTTTAACTGCCTAGATGCATATGCTATCACCTTGCCTCTTTGTATCAACACACAACCTAATCCTAAGCCTGATGCATCACAGTATACAAAATCTTTCGGTCTATCGAGGAGAGCTAGAACAGGCGCATTACATAACTTATCCTTCAATGTTTGAAATACCTTTTCCTGTTCCTCACCCCAATCAAAGGTCTTGCTTTTCTGAGTCAAGATGGTAAGCGACTTAGCTATCTTAGAAAAGTTCTCAATGAATCGACGTTAATACCATGCCAAACCTAAGAATTGAAAAAGCCCCGAAAAAAACTTTATGTGAACGGATTTCTAAGGGGCTTCCCAATTCTTAACAGCTTTAATCTTACTAGGGTCTACATGAATCCCATCACCATTGATCACATGCCCAAGAAACTGTACTTCTTGCAACTAGAATTCACACTTAGAAAACTTAGCATACCGTTTCTCCTTCTTGAGTAGTTCTAAAACTAACCCTAGATGCATTTCATACTCCCCTCGGGTCCTAGAGTAGATCAAGATATCATCTATGAACAGTATCACAAACTTGTCTAAATATGGCCTACACACTCGGTTCATCAGATCCATGAATAATGCTGGTGCTTTAGTCAAACCAAAGGGCATTACAGTGAACTCAAAATGTCCATAATGAGTTCTAAATGCAGTCTTTGGAATGTTATCCTCATGCACTCTCAGCTGGTGGTATCTGGACCTAAGATCTATCTTAGAGAAGTACTATGATCCTTGAAGTTGATCAAATAGGTCGTCTATCTTAGGGAGTGGATAACGGTTCTTAATGGTCAACTTGTTCAGTTCTCTATAATCAATACACATTCTAAATGATCCATCCTTCTTCTTAACAAATAATACCGGTGCTCCCCAAGGCGATGAGCTTGGTCGAATGAAACCTTTGTCCTGGAGTTCCTTGAGTTGACCCGACAACTCCTCCATTTTAGAAGGTGTCAATCGATAGGGAGATTTCGCGACCGGTATTGCTCCAGGGACTAACTCAATATGAAATTTGATTTCTCGACTAGGGGGTAATCCTGATAGGTCATCGGGAAACATCTCGAGAAAATCTCTCACCACAACAAGTTCTTCCCTTTTCTGTTCCTTGGCCTTAGCACTCACTAGATGTCTCACTTTCTCGTTCGGTCTTTCTCTTATAACTCTAAGTACTTTGCCGTCCGGTAGTGGTAAT
>BQNB010046616.1:2532-40599 GCA_026074375.1 Tanacetum coccineum
TTTTTCGATCATATCATGAAAGATAGCCATCATACACCTTTGGAACATGCCCGGTGCATTGCATAAGCCGAAAGGCATGCGACGGTAGGCCAACGTTCCATAAGGACACGTGAATGTGGTCTTTTCTTGATCATGAGGGTCTATGGGAATTTGAAAATAACCCGAGAAACCATCAAGAAAACAATAGTACTCATTTCCCGCGAGCATTTGGTCCATAAACGGTAGTGGAAAGTGGTCTTTACGGGTGGCTTAATTTAACTTTCAGTAGTCAATGAATACACGCCATCCTGTAACCAATCGAGTAGGAATTAACTTATTTTCATCATTTTTAACAACGGTAAAGCCACCTTTTTTGGTACACAATGTAAGGGCTTACCCAAGGACTATCCGAGATTGGGTAAATTAATCTGGCGTTAAGAAGTTTTTCAACCTCCTTTTTTATGACATCTTAGATTTTTGGATTCACCCGTCTTTGGTGTTGAACCGCCGATTTGTAGTCCTCTTCTATAAGAATCTTGTGAGTACAAAATTCCGAGTTGATACCCTTAATGTCAGAGAGTTTCCAAGCGATGGCTCGCTTGTGTGACTTCAAAACCTTTATGAGAGCGGCTTTTATAGCGGCTTTTCCTCGACACTTACAGTCTTTAGCACTTATGATAGAAGAGATAACTTGTCGTCACCGCTCCAAAAATGCGTAATCATGCATAGGAGGAAGTCCTTGAGTTCGACTCGGGAGGTTCATCCAATTGAAGATTTATCATTTTTCGCTTCACAAAACTTTAAGTTCTTTTATGATTTCAGCAAATAATTTTAAGAGTGGGAGGGAGTAATGATGGATCATCATTGAGATATGCTTTTAGAAGAAGAATGTCCCCCTCTGGGTCGTAATAAGAGTGATCAACTTCCGGTGAAGTTGGATCATCTTCAAGATCGAGGAAAGCATCGACTTCCTCGAGAAGAAAATCACTATCCCCGAAGGGAGTGAGGGTCGGAGAAGAGGTAGAATGATGTGTGTGTTGTAATAAGGAGTAGATTGCCATCGCTAATCACATCGGAGAAAACCCTGCCGTCATATCATCGTAATTAGAGGAGTATCTCGAAGTTTGGTCAAGATTGAATGTTACGACTTCTTTTCCGACACGAAGAGTTAATTCACCTTCGTAAACACCAATCAAAGCACGTCCGGTCTTTAAGAAGGATTAAGGGTACTCGGGGATCGGCATCAAAGTCTACGACTACAAACTCGGCCAAGAATTTAAACTTTCCTACTTTTAGGTAGACATCTTCGACGATACCGATCGGTTGGGTGATCGAACGGTCCGCAAGTTTAAGAGTCATACAAGTAGGAGTGAGCTCTGGAAGAGAAGAAGAGAAAGCATTTTCCACACGGAAATGCAATGAGATTATGCTAAGCGCCAAGATCGGTCCAAGGCTAAGCACTCATCCATTCCGGGAAAATCACACGGTATGAGAAATTTGTCGGGGTCTCCAAGTTTTTCGGGTAACTTGTTGAGGATAACCGCCGAACAATGCTCATTTAAAGGAGTTCTAGCCATTTCACTTAATTTTTCTTTGTTTCCAATTAAAGCTTTAAGAGTCGAGGCAAATTTTGGCATAAGAATCAAAGCATCCGTGAGGCTAATTCAAAACTCAAATCTTTTAAAAGGATTCGTAGAATTTCTCAATTCTTCGTTTAGCTTTTGTCACGGCCCTTTCATCATTACGACTTGAAGATATGGAATTGTCTATTTCCTGCATATGCATCGGACTCACTAACGGGAGCAACAACGGGCTCAGAATTTGGTACATGAGGTTGAACTTGGACAACCGGAGGTTGGACGTCTTTGGTACTTCCGTTATTAGTAGGAGGCACCGTGTCCTTTGTCACCTCGGTTTCACATTCCACTACTTTAGGAGGAGAAGAAGTAGTAGTAGGAATCGTGGGTCCTTGATAAGAAACGCCACTTCGGATAGTGATTGCTTTCAAATCACTTTTCGGGTTAGCAACGGTGTTGCTTGGAAGAGAACCCGAGCCCGAAGTAGAGGCGGTATTGGAATTAATGAACTTGGTAAGCAAATCGGTTAAATTGGTCATTTGATTTTGCATGTTTTGGGTTTGGTTTTGCATATTTCTCATAACCGCATCATTAGCTTTGATGTAGTTTTGAAAATCATCCTTCAACACACCTTGTGTTTGCGGAGCCGGAGCTTGGTAAAGTGGAGCTTGGTGAACCGGAGGTTGATTAATCGGATGTCGATAAATTTGGCTTTGGTTGTAATTGGTCCCCCGGTTTTGGTTGTAACGGTTTTGGTTATTTCCTTGGTTTTGAACGGGAGGAAAACCGGGAGGTCGAATTTGATTAGCAATCGGTGCTCGGTAACCGGTATTTCCTTGATTGAAATTAGTTGCTGCTGCTTGGGAAATAAATTCTTGAATATTGTCACGATAAACGTTGCCATTGGTGGCGGGACAATTTCGGTAAGAATGAGCTCCACCACAAGTAACACAACTTTCCTCGACCGCTTTGACGGGAGTGGGAGCTTGGGTTTGGTTTTTCTTTAAGAGAAGTAAAGCTTTCACCATATCTTAATTCGCAAACATTGGAGAAAGTACCGGGTAGAACTCTGCTCAGCACTCACTTTGGCAACAACCGGTTTTATAATGAGAATTACGAACTTAGGATTTCTCTCGATGATTTTAGGCAATCTCGAAAGCATTTTATCCAAAAAGTTACCACCCGCGGCGGAATTCAACAAATCTTGATCATTAGAGTTCAAAGCATTATAGAAAGTATCGAGTTGAAGTAATTTCGAAAATCCATGATGTGGGCATGCCCAAAGAAGATCATTGAATCGGTCCCATGCCTCGTAAAAAGTTTTCATCAAATCGATTGTGCAATCCTCGTGATTACAAATTCGAAGATTTGTTGTTTTAGAAGGAAGGAAAATTTGTTATGAATTTCGCAACAAGAATCATCCCATGTAAATCGTATCGAGGAGGTTTCTTTTTTCAAGCCAAATCTCGGGAGCGGGCAATCCCTCGAGGGAAAATGGGAAAAGCATAAGCTTGAATCTGACGTACTCGGGACGTGTTCGGGAACTTCATCGTAAGAACTGATCTTGTTGAAATATCAAATGTGAGCATAGGGTCCTTACTTGTCATGTACAAAAAATTGTTGTTTTGGACTAGGTAAGCAAACAGTGCTTAAGCCTCAAAGTTGTCGCGCTTGATCTCGGAACAATGATGGCATCCTCGTAACCGCAGGTGGGTGCTTCGAGCAATATGAGCCATAGTAACGATTATTCTCCATCGTAAACGGGGAGGGAGCTTGATTTCCAATGGGGTTCCCCAAGTTGAATGGTTCAACAAAAGTCGGAGGACTTGTTGTTTGTTGACGTTTAGAAATTAGACGTGAATGAGAACAAGTTCGCATGCACTAAAATATAAAAAGAAAATTTATACTAATTTTTTATTCTTTCTTTCTTTTTTTATTTTTTTATTTTTTTCTAGTTTTTCAACAATGTATTCACAATATATTTTAATAACGGACAATGAGATAAGACACTTAAACCTAATAATCAACTTGCTTCTCGGTAACTCTTCAAAGAGATAAACGCACAAAGGAGCGGAGGAGTAAGAAAGCGCAAAACTATTAAAAACTTTTCTCCTTTAGGGTAGTAGTTCCTAAGGTAAGATACCCGCCTTATATCCCACTTAGAGTTTGTTTAACTTTCAAAGGTGAACCGTACATCGCGAGAGACACAAAAGGTATGTTTTTGAACTTATTAATGATAATACTTCAATTGAAAGTATTATATTGATGGTGAATTTTATTTCTTTTTATGGACAATTTTTTAAATTTTTTCATTTTTTTTAATTATTTTTTTTATATAATTTTTATTACTAATAAATGAAAAACTTTTTGCGAATTATTTATATAAAAAAATAATGTAGAATAACTTCCCGACGGCAGGATCTGCCGAAAACACAATTTGTCAAATGGCTCAACAATCGTATACAATCCTCCCCGGCAGCGGCGCAAAAAACTGATTGGTTGATGATTATACCCTTTAAAATATATATAAATAAATATAAAATATAAATATAAAATACTTATAAATATATAGATAAGGATAAGAATAAAAAATTCACAATTATAGTAAACCGGGAGTATGATTCCCGGGTCGTTATCCCCAACGAGGAATGCAATTAAAAGTCGAGAGTCATTATGATAATCAATACTTGAATGGAACAGAATTATGATTAGGTATCTAAAACTACGGGAAAATTAAGGCAAACACTTAAACTAAAAAAACAAATAGGGCAAAACAAATTTAAACTAAAAACGCAAACCGGGAATCCTAAACGGGACCTAAAAACCCTAAATTATCAAAATTAAGTCCTAAAATGATCTTTTTGGTTTTTATAAGTCTTAATTGACTAAATGCTAGAACACAAGAAACTAGACCAAAAACAGATAGTAACTAGGGGCTTAAAATCACTAAAAACGTGAAGCGATTCAATCCCGTCTTTAAAAAAACAAATTTTCTATTTTAACCCTACGAAAGCAAATCCGTAATTTTCCTAGGTCTAAATGTTAAAAGAAACTTATCTAAAGAAAGAATTAGATTTTTTAGAATTTTTTTATGAATTAAAAACGATTTTAATGAAATAAATGTTTAAAAATATTAAACTAAATTATAAAAATCTAAAAAAAATTACAAAAATTAGCTTGAACTGTAAGATTCTAATAAAACTAAGCTGGGGAAAAACAAAAAAAACTTATCAAATAAGCTGTGAAATAAGCCAAAAACGGCTTATAAGCCAAAAGAGTCAAAACGTGTATAAATATTATTATTGCAAAACATAACTGAAAAAGTCCCAAGGGCGAGTGGTAGAGGGAGTGTGTGTAAAAAAAGTTTTGTTGAATTGGGGTAGAGGTCTCGGGTTCGAGTCCTGCTCACCCTTGGCTTCCCCCAATTCCCAAATGTTTTTTACTTTTTATTTTTTTTACAAATTTTTAAAACAGCACTAAATAAGCAATTTTAACAAAAGCACTTTTTTTATAAATCAAGAATAAGCACAAAATAAGCTGTGAAAGGGTGACATAATAAGCTAAGTATACTAAGACACTTAAATGGCCTAACTATTTGGCTACTTAAGCAATAATAAGCGAATGCACAACTCGAAATAACTAAGAACAGGAACTTAAGCTTATTATCTAAAAAGCATTTAAGAACAAAAATAAGCGCTACGCAAAATAAGCTAAAAGACAGATAAATCCATAACTATTAAAAGCTTAGAAATTTTTAGCTAAAAGGGCTAAAAAGCGTAAAATAAGCTCTAAACTGAAAGAAATAAGCTAAATTGGCTTAAACTAACCTAATAAGCTAAACTAAACCTAGAATAAGCAAAACAATAAGCTAATAAGCTAAATAAGGCAAATTAGCTTTTTAGCCAAAACTGTAAGCAAACAATCCTACGTGCTATTTTTAGCTGATTTTTAAGCAAGGAAACAGATCCTTAGTGCTTATTGGCTTATATACCACTAAAAAGATTTCCAAAAAGCTACAATAACAACAATGAAAAAACATTTGAAATTCAATAAGCACTTAAAAGACTCATGAAAAAGCAATCCCACACTGTTTTTGACACTTAAACAAAATTTATTGCAAACTATTTGTAATCTTAACAAAACACACGGGACCAATTTGAGAGCTAAAAAATAAGCACATAACCAAAATCCTTATGACTATATAACCATAACAGATTTAGATTTTAACTCAAGAACAATAACAATATCAAAAGAGAGTTTGAATAATGAATAAGCACAATAAAACAATAAAAAAGCTGTTTCTTCTTTTTTCAATACTTTGTTAAAAATTGATAGATTTGGACAAATGCAAAAACAACAATTGCAGACCTAATGTTTTGGTTCAAAACTTGTTTTTAACAATTAGAGAACCATAAAAAATAATCTCAAACACTCAACACGAAAAGATCAAACCAAATTAACTGATTTGTATACCAAAATTCTCACAATTTCAAGCATCCTTTGCATAAGACCTTAAAATGAACTTTTAAACATTGAAAACCTCAAAAACAGATTAACACAACTAAATTAAGCTAGTTAAATATGACTTAGTGACCCAAATGGTTTTTTAAATCATTTGACCCATTTTCACCCTTAAGCCAAACACCCCTTTAAACTTTTAATATTAATTTTTAGCTTGGATTCCAAGGTTTTAAGCAAAGTTTGGTGAAAACAGATGAAAAGTAAACAATAATAAGCAAAGATAAGCAAAAGGCATACAAAGATAAACACTAAATAAGCAAGAGAAAAATAAGCAGATTCAAAGGCAATACTTGACAGATTTGAACAAAGACTTAAATAAAAGACATATTAGCATTAAACAAAGACAATGTGAGTCCCAAACTGAACAGGTCTTTGCAGCCTGCTAAGGGTGATATCCAACTTGTATAAATACATATTGACTATATAGAAACACTGACTATAAATACTAATTGTATATGCGGAATCACACAAAAAGTATTAAGAATAACAATGAATAAAAGGGGTGGGATTCATTTGGTTTAGACTAAACTTTGATTTCTATTAATCTGTTAAAAGTGATTACAGATTACAAACTAGAGATAATGATTGTATGGAATTATCTTGAACTTGAGATGTTTCTAACTATGCCCATGAGGGTCCTTTTATAGACCAAGGATAAAACCCTAACAGGCTTACAAAATGCATAAAGATCATACATATCTTATCCTATAATATCCATACAAATCACTTAAACGGTACTGAACATTTTCTACTAACAGTACTAAAATCTGATCTGTACTTTAACACTTTGTACTGTCAGTAACTAACTATAACTATCGGTACTAAGTATTATCACTAACGGTACTAAGTCAGGAATGAATAATTGTTGAACTCTTTTAACTTTATGTTTCTTCAGGTTAATCTTCTTAATTTCTTAGAGGATGTATCAAAACACTCTAACACATCTTGACCTTGAATCTATATAATTTTCCTTTCTGCCATCTTTATACATCCCCCCCGCCCAGCCCCCCCCCAGCAACTTTGTCTTTTCAGCAACACTGCAACATCTTTTCAGCAACAATCCAACTAAGTTTTGCTTTGAAGTTTTTGGGCAAACTACACCATAAACGAATTGATGTTCCTTTGAACCAGATGAGCACGTTTGCTCTTGGATAGTTAACTCGTTATCAAAAATATTGGTGTGTTAATTACCATACAAAAAACTTTTGGTAAACTGTAAATTCATCTATGAATTGATTTGTCTTTACCAAAATACCGTTTGTTTTTTGAGCTACCAATGCGCTTCATGTCAAAACATGGATGGTGCATTGATATACCATAAGTTGTTAGCAAACTATCAGCTATCAACAATTGAGTATCCTTTACTAAGAACTGTTTGATCTATGACTATCCAACTCCTTCACATGAAGCAAGGTGAGTTGAAAACCCTACAATTTTTGGTAAATTGTCAACCATAAACTGGATTGAGAAGCCTTTCAACCACAAGCCAAGCTTAGTGCTAGCGTTTTCTTATCGCCTGTTAACATGGTAGAAACTGATGACCATTTGTTGTGTGGTGGTTAGCCAACACTCAAACCCTTCTCAAGTCCATTCACAGCATCACTCTTTATCAATCTGTTTCTTAATGAATCATATCAAATCAAGGGCAACAGTACTTTCTCTTTCAACTTCTAATCCCAGATCAAGCATTCTTTGCAATAACTCCTTGGAAAAAGGATATCTTCTTTCAACTAAACATATGGAGTGATTATCCCATCATTCCAATTCCAAGTATGCAAACTCCACAAGCTTCATACAATCTCCAAGTGACAATCTTCCAATCCTGTTGATTACTCTAGAAATCACTTTGATCATTTTCTTCAGTTGAGGATTCCATCATTATCTTCAAATCTCCCCAAATAATCAACTCGATCCCTTCTAGTGTAGTTTCTGAGTAGTGCTCCAGCATCAAGTTATATAAGTGATACAAATCTTGCCTATCAAATATATGAAGTACCTCTATGAGATAGTTGAATGCTCTGAAGTGCCCATTAGCTCTGTATATAACAAGATAGTCCCCATCTGGTGATGATACTTGTTCAACCTGCTATCTCTATAGAGCGATGATTCTTCTCCTTTATCTCACTATACTATGGTACCTTCAAAAGTAACAATATTAGTGCAATTTCTTGTTTCCAACATCACTGTCTTCATCTAAATTGTTTCTGGCATTTTCTTTGCAAATCACTTGAATATACCCTCTTTTCTCTTCTTTTGTACCACTGCTCTGTCACTGGAGCGTCTAACCTTTAGCAGGTACCAATTTGCTGTGTCTCTTCTTTAATCTCTTCCTGAATCAGATGTCCTTTTTTACTCCTTTATTCATCGCCTTAATTCTTCTCTTGCATCCCTCAGTGGAACCAACAAAGCATTGAAACTTCATCAAACTCTTCACTTTCTCATATAAACTTGTTTTTCTTCAAAAGTTTCCTCTTTAAGTCTGAGTGTTTCTTTGTTAATCAACATGCTTCAGATAAGTCATCATTGGAATCCTAAGCTGAGTTCTTGAAGAAGGTTTGCTTTCTGATTGCAAAGCTCCTTTTGTTTCGGCAATAATCTTCTTTTGAGCTGTAATTGTATCCATGAAGGAACTTTGCCATTCTTCTACAATGAAACAGCTCCTTGATCGTTGTAGCTTAGAGCTAAAGTCTATCAGCATCAATTCTTTGCTTGAAATGAAGTCATCATTCATCTAAAAAGGTCAGTCTTGTAGCTTTTCTTCCTTCAGCTAACCTTTTTCTTTCTTCTTCTGTTCCCAATTCTCTTACCAACTTTCTAGCCATTCTCTTCATCCCATATCAAGTATGCTTAAACTTCTTTTCATCACTTCCGGAATATCCTCAGATTCGGTAACAGAATGCTTCTTCCTCTTCAATTTTGCTTTTTTTTTTCCTCATTTAATCCTTTGGATCAATCTTTAGAAGAGGCTTTAAAGTCAATAGTGATCTATTTGAAGTAGGCCTAGGTCTCTTAGTCTCTTCAACATCCTTAGCTCAACATCCTTTTCTCCCTTTTCTCTTGAAACTGCTATTGGCTGGCTGTCATGTTGAGAAGAACTGAGCAATAGTTTCATCATCTCCAAACATTGTAGGAGTGGTTGTTGAAGTGATTGGAGTAGCACTCTTGCTTCATTTTGATCGATCAGTAACCTTCAACTAGGCAAACAGTACTATCTATGTCCTAGTTGGTACCATTCTTCCTCCTTATCGGTACATCTTTTGATCTGTCAGTACTAACTTTGATTTGGTCAGAACAACTTTGTGATCTGTCAGACAACATTTTTTCTTTGTCAGTACTAACTGCATCTTCAGTACTAACTGCATCTTCAGATACCAAACTCTTTCTCTGCATTCACTCCATTTTCTTGTCACCCTACATCTTAGCATCACAGTGTCCATATTTATCAATTTCATCATCACCAAGCTCATCAAACAATGGATCTTTATGGGACTGAAGGTTTCAGCTTTTGGCTGACTTCCTCCTTGTTTGGGATACAGACACCTATTGCAATCGTAGATTACCTTCAAGGTTTTCTTTCCTAGCCAACCTTTGCTTCAAGGAACAACTTCATCCAAGCTCTGGGGTGTGTAATAACAGGTTTTTGGCTGCTCTGAGTCCTTCTTGATCTTGCCATCAAGTGTTTAAGTCTTTTTTGCTTATCAGTAACCTGTTACACAAAGAGATACGAAAGCTCATGAACACTTGTGATTGTCATGTCACCCTCATTCCCTGAAAGGGATTTATCACTGGATGACTGACCTCCTTGATTCCTACTAGAATCCTCTGGAATGGAATCAGGAATATGAGGAGTAGGTGAAGGTCGTAGTTAGGGTGTAGACTAAGGCTCAATATGGCTTTCACTTGGTGAGGGAGTGAGAGGGTGGTCAGGTTGATGGTTTAGATGGTCTCATCTGAAGTAGCACCCTCATCCTTCAGTAATTGTACCAACATAGAAGCAAAACAAAGGTGTGACTTTCCCCCGAAAAAATGTTTACCCTTTTAACCATAAAGGGAAAACTTTTACTGTCAAAGCATTTATAGGAAAATGATTCTAAATGTACTGGTACATTTACTAGCTGTTTATCCAAAAAGATTAAAATAAAACGTGGATACATTACAAACTTCTTTTTTGCATCTAAATGTCTAAGCATACCATCAAAAATTAATTTAGAAAAATTATATTTCTGATTAGATGTTCAGCAAATGACAGCATTGGCAATGTTAGTGGGAATTTGATCCCAAGAGGTGCTTTTTGAGCTAATACAATGATTCATTGTATGAAACAGAAACCTCTATTGGGGTGAAAACAAAGCTTTATTAAATGTTAACACAGTTAAATCCCCCTCATAACCCATGAGCTGTATAGCATCAAATATAGCCTGATTAGTAGAGAAATCATCCCATCAGCCTCAATCAAAAGAGTTCCACTTCTTATTGATGCTTTAGAGATAGACACAAGGCTTGCCAGCTACTTTGCGTAATGTACCTTCATTGTTATTAATTTAGATTTGCAACATCCAAAATTGTTTTTCAACAAATGTAGTATAGACTACTAGACTTATAGTGAGAGCATTATGAATAGAGCTTCGCGCAAGAAAATCAATAATCTCATGAAACTCTGCATTCCCATCAGTCTTCTCTAAATAAGCGACCATGTTATGCTTTTGGCACTGATTCAAGAACAACCATTGTGTTGAATTAGTGATCACACTGAGAGAGAATTAGGGGCTTGGATGAAGAATGTATTTGAGATTGATTACGTAAGTAAACTGTGGCAATTGAGATGGTTTTATATAGTTTAGCAAACCTAAAATCAATGAAACCGTTTCAATTTAACTTTGTACCCTATGGCGTTATTTCTTCAACGTCTCTATAGCTGTACTAATCTTTGCCCCCAACGGTATCTAACTTTGTACTGTCGGTACTAACTTGTGCCAACCAAAAAAGGAACAAGTTTGCAACAACAACACTTCAATACCGTCTTTATCTCTTCCCAATGACTCTTGAAAACCCAATTAACTTCTTGAAATTCATCACTGATGGTTAAAAATGCTTCTGCACACTGAACACTTCATACAAACTATACAACAAATCATATTGCCTCCCCTTAACTAATGCAGCTTATGGATTGATCATCCCAATAGTAACAACCAAGAACTGGAACCTACTAACATCAAATGCCATTAGGTGATAATAACAGCTACATATCATCAGTGTGGATTGAAAAGCACCTGAAAAAGTTCTTCTCATAAAGCATCCCTTATGAAGTGATTCCCTAATGCAATATCTTTAATTTTGGAGTGATATAAAGATATCTGACAATGCCAAATATTGTACTCTCCATTAACAATGTAGAACTTTGTGCATTATGAAATTGAACCTTAGTAAACCCATAGTCTAACATTTAGATTTTGAATCCAACAAAACTTTACTTGCCGTACAGCAATTTGCAGCAACAACATATTCTGCCTCTGTAGTAGAAGTAGCCACGATGGTCTGCTTTTTGCATTGCCAAGAAATAAGTCTCCTGCCAAGAAATTGACAACCTCCTGTTGTGGATTTCCTGTCAAGATTTGCTCCAGCATAGTCACTATTTGAGTAGGCTTCCAGGTCAAATGAGGACAATCTAGGATACCAAAGGCCCAGTTTGGGTTTGCGCTTTAGATAACTAAAAATTCTCTTGACAGCACTTAGATGGGAGGTCTTTGAAGTGACCTGAAACCTAGAACAAGCACAGACTACAAACATAATATCAGGCCTAGAAGCAGTCAAGTACATGTAAAGAACCAATCTGGATCTATAAGATTACATTCCACATCACTGGCTTCCTCATCCTGGCAAAAGGCTCTAGGTCTCAATTGGTGTACTAGTAAGTGACTTAACACAGACAAAGTCAAAACTTCTTTAGGATTTTCTGCACATATTTATTTCTGAGTATATAAAGATACCGCAACCTTCACCTTTCTGTTTGACTTTAATCCAAGAAAGAAGGAGCTCATCCCATATAACTCATCTGAAATCCACTCTTCATTCATGCCTGCAATTCATCAATAACCAAGATTTCTTTGTAGAAACAAAAAAATATGATATCATCCACATAAACTTATACTAATAGAATCATGTTTTTGTCCTTCTTCTTCATGAAAAGAGTCTTGTCAATAGTTCCTCTTGCTGTATCCATTCTTCAACAAGAAAGTAAGATAAAGTTAGAAACAGGTTCTGGGAGCTTGGTGTAAACCTAGAGAGCGTTTACTTACTTTGTAGACCTCTAGGTTATTAGGATCTATAAAAGCCGTGGTGGTTGAGACACAGAAGACCTCCCATATCAATTTTGCCATAAAGAAGTCACTTTTCACATCCCATTTGATTAGACTATGAAGCCATGTAAAGAAGCAAAGGCTAAAAAGTATCCTAATGGCTTCAATCCTGGCCACATGGACATAGAACCTTCAACATAATCTAATTCCCTTTTCCCTCTTATGCTATGTCCCTGAGCAACTAACCTTGCTTTATTTCTGACCACAACTCCTCTCTCATCCTTCTTATTTCTATAAACCTATTTTGTACAATTGCCTGTCTTCCCCATAAGGCAAATCTATCAAGAATCCAAACTTTCTGAATCTTACATGTAGCAATTCATCCTGCATAGCAATCAAACCCAACTGTCATCATTCAAGTGCTTCAGAATCTTTTTTTCCCTTTTTTGGGTTTATTTTTTCCATTTTTGAGACAAGAAACAAGCAAATAAACAATGTTGGAAGTCCTTATGATTATTTCTCCATATGCTTTGTGATAAAACTTACAAAGCATGGCCCAGAACTTTTTAGTCACTTGTACTTCTTGTTTGAACTACTGATTGCGGAAGCCTCCAAGAATGGAGTTGAAGATGAATAGAGTTAATCCTTGATGTGGGAATAGGACTTTGACATTCCACAACAGTTTCCTAAATTTTGTAAGTCACCACAGCAACCCTCATCATCATAAGAATGAATTTGTAAAAATACCATCAATAGGATTTATATAAATGTCCTCAAGTGCAGGTATCTCTGAGTCATCTTGGTCAGGATTGGTTGGATCAGAGAAGGATAGTCCATCATAAGGACTAGCAATACTAACTAGGGTGCTAACAGTATTAACTGTGTTAGTACGGCTAGATTTAGCAGCTCCTGCTTGTAGAAGCAAATTATCAGTTTCTTGAGCAAACTCCTTCTTGAGAGCTTCAGCTGCATCATTAGCATCATTTTATTGCCTCTTAAGTCTTTCAAGTTCATCCAAAAAGACTTGATCCTCCTTTTCCACTGGCTTCTCATCTGTCTTTAAATCAGAGGATTGTTAGGTGCTTCATGCATCCTTTGCTGACTGATCTGCTCTTGACTGTTGAAGTATAAGAAGACCATATTGGCAGTACAAAGTAGTCCTGAGCAGATTCAGCTTCTATTTCAGAATGTCCTGCATCAATATTATCTTCTGTACCTATACTAGGATTAGCTTCTTTTGGACCTGCATGTTTGTTAGCTTGATTCTCTGATCTTACAGGTTGATAATTCATTGAATCAGTTAAATAATCAAGATCAAACAGCCAAGTTGGTCCCTTCCCTACAACATTTGGTTTATTTTCTAAAAAGGTTATGTGCAGGTTTTCTTCAACTCTCTTGGTTTCTAAATTATATACCCTAAAAGCCTTCATCTGATTTCCCATCAAACTTGCCCAGGTGGTCAATGGTATTCAAGATGGTCACATGGCACCCAAAAGGTCTTATATAGCTTATGATTGGTATTTTACCAGTTATAAGTTCATAAGGTGTCTTATTTTGAGGCTTGGTCACTAATACCCTATTAAGGACATAACAAGCAGTACTAACTGCTTCAGCCCAAAAAGTGTTAGGTAAAAATGAATCTGCTAGCATAGTTCTAGCAGCCTCAATAAGGGTCCTGTTCTTTCTTTCAGTAACTCTATTTTGTTGTGGAGTTCTGGCATTACTGTATTCCCTCTTGATCCCTTTTGACCCACAGAATTCAATAAAATCCCTGTTCTTAAATTCTGTACCATTATCACATCTAATAGTTTTAACTTTTTGATTTAATTGGTTCTCAATTTGTCTTATAAAGTCCTTAAGGATTCCACTAGTTTCATCCTTAGTTCTTAAGAAGAACACCCAACTAAACCTGCTAAAATCATCAGTGATAACAAGGCAATAAGTCTTATGGTTTATGCTCCTTACAGATGTAGGTCCAAATAAGTCCATATGTAAAAGCTGTAAGGGCTGACTAATAGAGCTCACTGATTTGGCCTTACAGGAGGCCTTGTGTTGCTTTCCTTTCTGACAAGCAACACAAGTGTGGTCATTTTGAAAAATCTTTGAAGGTAAACCTCTTACAAGGTTTCCCTTCACAAGTTTGTTTAAGTTTTTAAAGTTAACATGACCCAACCTCCTATGCCATTTGTTAGATTCATCAACTTGTGGGGCCTTGCACCTTAAACAACTTAAATCTCCGAAGGAACAATGTTCTCTAAATTGAAACTGTACATATTGTTTTGTCTGGGGATTTTAAGTAATACTTGATTTGCATCAGGTAACTTAAATTCAAATGAGACAAAACAAGACATTCAGAGCATTGTAAAAGAACTTAGTTCTTCTTGTCACATATCCTGTGACACATAAAAGAAATAGAAATGCTGAAGTTCTTCACAAAGCACCCTCCTTCAAAATCAAAAACTTTCCTATTTTTATTTTTACTTTTCAGTTATGTAACCTTTAACTTCCTCTAAAAGCAAAAGGGCCCACGTCATAAATTCTTGATAATCAGCAAGGTAGCATTGTTTCCCAGTCATGTGCCTGGAACGTCCACGTATCAACCATTCATTTGTTTCTGTAAATCTCTATGTGGAAAATCCTGCACCTTGAAATAAAAGAGATTAATCCTCTTAGTGACCCAAGGCCTGTTTTGGGCTTGAGTTCTGCCTAGTGGAACCTTTTGAAAGTAGCACAATCTCTAGGTCTTATCCACTATTGTATTTTGGAGATTTTGTGCTAGAAATGTCCTTTTTTGTCTCCAATACAACCTGAAGAGGGTTTAACAACAGTTTCCCTCTCCCCACCCAACCTCGATCTTGGATACTCAGGTCCACTTCACAAATATACAAATATGTTTGTGGACCACATGCATCAGCCTTGGAGGACTCTAGAAGCTTGCATCAACAAGTGTCTATCTGGAAAGACAGCTAGCAATGACAAGTTGAGGAAGTCAAGAATTGATATTCTGTGGGGCATGTCTTATAAAGAGAATGTTGATTATCCATCTTTGATTTGGGAATACATTGCTTACCAAATTGATCATAGTGTAGAAACATGTAATCCTATTATCAAACCAAGAACAAGAGTGAGAAGTGGGTTGTGATGTTAGAGAGAGAATAGATGGAAAATGGATGAAGGTTATTAAGATGGAATGTAACAAATGGAACAACCAACCCTTCTCCAAGGCTAGGAGAGGGTTTATATACTTTCTATAGGCCAGCCCATGGGCTATGATGGGCTTCCCATGGGTCTTGGGCCGGACTAGATTATTAAACTAATGTTACACATACTACGAGCTAAGACTTAATACAACTTGGAAGTGACCGACACTTTTTGTGTTTCCAACAATCTCCCCCTAAGGGAGGTCACTCCAATTTACAAAACTTTAAACCTAGCATACTATGCTTCATCTCTAGTCTTTAGCTCGTACTCTTGACTTTCTCTTGTGAATATGTTGTAGTGATCACTGATTTCTGATTGAGCTTGTTCCTTAAACTTATATTTGACATTGTGATCTTAAGCAACTTGAGATCATCGACCAATCATAATCTCTTCGCCATCTTGAAACTTTGCCATCTTGTGAACTTGCGACTTCTGGACCGACATGCTCATACCTTTCTTGATTTGTTGATTTGGAAAGCTTTAATGTTGCATCTTTCTTGAAATTCTTTAACTTTAACACTTCGTCACTTCGAGAAAGACGTTCGGTATCAGAGTGACGGAAACTTCTTTGAAATTCTTTGACTTTAATACTTCGTCACTTCAAGAAAGACGTACGGTATCAGAGTAGCGGAAGTCTTGAAACATGTACTTGAGCTTTCATGATGTCTTTATGTTTTGTCGGTCGGGTATGAGCATGTGGCTATGGATCTTGTGAGTCAGCTGGAATCAGGAACCTCCACCACCATCTTTAATTAGCCTGCATAAAATGGTTGGAGTAACTCTTCAAATCCGTGAGGATCGACTTGTGATCAATAGATTCAATTTAAAAGAATCTTCTTGACAGGATTTCCAGCTGTAGTATTGAATCTTTCTAACACATAAGTATTAGATTCATCGTACTCAGCATGTTCTCATTATCGGAACGTCTCAAAGCAGACAGCACGATAAGAGTGAACCAGTGAGTTACTATCTCACCGATTGATATAGAAAATTGATTTGAAAAATCAATCGATGTATCACTTGCAAAATTGTTTTTGTGACAGCTCCGAGGAGTGGTAATCATTTCAAAAATTCATTAACAACCGTTGATCCATTTCCTGGAACAAGTTTGATTCTTATAGAATCGCACCATCGTTTCTTTCCAGTTGTCACAAGTTTGATTCATAAAGAATCTCACAGGTTACCTACCATAGCTTTTTGATTTGGGCGTCAAGCAGGATTTCCATCTTCATTGTGAATACCTAAGTATCACTCGGATGTTCTGGCAAAATCACAAGGATCTTGCGTAGGACTCTAATGATATTACTTGATATTCACATTGTGTGAGATAACAAGCTAAATTATGACAAGTGTCCTAATGAGATTAATGGATGATCTCTTTTGGCTCTAGACTTAATAGTGCACTTTTAATTTTAGTGATCGGAGGCTGGAGCTGAGTGCCACCTTTTTAATATCAACTAACTCGGAGTGAGAAAGTCAATAGAAATGAGTGTATCTCCGTGAGTTTTGAAACAAAGTCTTTCTGACTTTGAGTGGCTGGGGAGGGGTTTTAGCAATAGCGCATTGGGTCCATGACTGTCTTCAATGTCCAGACACCACATAAGTGTTGTTCTGACAGCATATGTATTGACCCGGTTTCTGCCTAAGTGTATGGAGGGCTTCTTTCTTTTCACCCTTTATCCTTACATTTCTTTTTCATTCTTCAACCCCTTCAATGCTTACCGAGACTTCATAACTAACACCTTGTTGGGTTTGTTCCAGTGTTAGCTCCATCTCAGTCAGCATTATTCCCGATTCTCACTTTTTCTCCTTTTTAATCATACCTAAGGACTTCTACACTAACTAGTGGATATCCTTGGGTAGATCCCTTCAGTTCTGGCTGGATCATGGGATTTGAATATCTATACCTAACCACCTTATAACTCCATAAAATTAAGTACATGGTCGGTTTTTAGGGTATTCCATCACCATTACACACCAAAATCATTGAAAAATTCATTCAAAGTGTTTGATATAAATACAAAAGGTTTACAACTTTGAATGTTTTTAAATCATCCTGGGGGGGCCCAAACTAAAAGCTCCCCCCTTAACATGGTGCATTCGTAATCTAGTACATGTTAAGTGTGGAGTGCAATCCGAGTCCCCCCATTTTTATTTTAATTGATAACTTCTGTCAATATATATTAAGTCCAGGTTAAATCACATTTCCTCCCCTTAATCCCAAAATGTTAATCCCTTGATATTTTGGCATATCAATTTGATTAACCGCTTCGGGGACAAAATGAGTATTCCAAGCAGATAGAACATATTATTGCTCCCCCTTAACTTTTGAGGGATTATAAGATAGTGCCGAGTACAATTATTTGAAAGATTTTGAATTTACTAAGAAATTCTTGAAAAAATTATACTCGAGCACATCTTATTTTTCACCAAAAATCTACACTAGTTATTAACATATTCACAAGATAAAATTATTTACGAGGATTGACCTTATAAGATGAGAACAACATATAAGATAAAGAAAAAACAAAAAAAAATAAAATAACAAAAAAAAAAAATAAAAAAAAAAAAAAAAAAAAAATAAAAAAAAAAAAATAAAAAGAAAAAAAAAAAATAATAAAAAAAAAAAAAAAAAAAATAAAAAATAAAAAAAAAAAAAAAAAAAAAAAAAAAAAAAAGAAAAATAAAATTTCAATGGTCTTTGAAGTAGCCGTAAGTCACCCCCGTATGGTCTTCCACCAACAAATCTCTCCAAACTCCGCATGATTCTCCTTGTCTTTAATCTTTTGTCAATTGCCTGAATCATAGCTCTTGCATTTACTTTGTCACGTTGGCTCCAAAAAGTCTGAGGCAGATACTCCATTTTGATTATGTTAGGATTTATGTTTTCCTAACTTAGTACCGATAGTAACAAAATAGTTATATTGAAGTTATTAGTTTAGTACCGAAATGACAAATGTAAGTACTCTGATTCATTGGTTAGTACCGTTAGTAGAAAATAGTTAGTACCGTTTAAGAGATATGCATGAGATATTTTAGGAAAAGATATGTATGCGTTTTGTAAGCCTGTTAGGGTTTATCCTTAGTATATAAAAGGATCCCTCTTGGCATAGTTAGAGATACGACCTCAAGATATCTCATAGCAAAATCATATCTCAATAGTTAGTAATCTGTAATCATTCAAAAGCAGATTTAAATAGAAGCTATTATTAGTTTTCCTACATTGTTTTTCTTAGTACTTGTGTTAAGATTCCGCATTAACAACATAGTATACATAATCAATGTTTTCTATATAGTCAACTGTACTTTTATACATTTAGGCTATCATCCCTTATTAAAAGCTGCAGAGATCTATTCCTAAGGGACGCTCAAGTAGTATCAGAGCCTGTGAGAAAACTCTGAATAAGACGAACAAGTCTAATCCAGCCTATAAACCCTTCAACATGTCTGTATCACAAGAAGAAATTCACCACCACCGACCACCTCCACCATCATCACCAACCACCAACCCAACAAACATTCCTCATACAGTATCAACCATCAAGCTGCCTATGTCTCAAAAAGTGAGAATATGATATATTTGGGCTAATGAAAAGGCACTATGTAATACTTAAACAAGTAGAATAACTTGGCCCATACAGATTATCCAATCTGGCGTTATACAAAATGGAATGGTCTCTGTTTCAATCACTACAGATACATCCAGGACAAAGTAATAGGTTTTGCCTCTTAAAATGGCAGAAGAGATTGTACCAGAGAAAGAGAGAGATAAGCAAGGACACCTCTTATGGTCCGCTTACCAAAGATCATCATGCTAAGTTCCATAAGATGAATGAGTGCAAAAAGAGATGTGGGATGCATCAAATCTAGATTTGGTAGAAATGAACGAGTCCAAAAGATGCTTAAGTATATCTTGAAGCAACAGTATTGAAGGATTCTCTGTATCCAACACAGAAGGCTTCACAAAGGCTATGAACAGGTTCCAAGTCTCCTAAGCCATTAGAGATTCCATGGAGCAAATAGCGTGTTATCTACTGAGGATGCAAATCAAAAATTTCTAAGATCTCTACCTTCTGCCTGGTCACAAGTTTCCTTGATAATGAGGACCAAACCAGGGGTGGACAATCTAAGTTTGATGATTTGTACAATAATCTAAGAGTCTTTGAGAGTGATTATAAAAAGGCGCTACTTGCAATCATTCTCTCTAGCCCACAAAACGTAGCTTTTGTCTCTGAGAACACCAGCAGTACTAATGAAGTTAGTACCGCTTATTGTGTTCCCAATCTTTCTGGTCAAAACTCAAAGTATGAACAAACTTCATCATACTCATTACTTGCTAATCAATCAAGTTGCCCTCAACTGGATCATGAGGACTTGGAACAGATTGATGAATATGACCTTGAAGAAATGGACTTAAAGTGGCAAGTGGCCATGATCTCAATGAGAATGAAAAAGTTCCTACAAGAAGAACTGATAGAAAGCGCACAATTTGAAATGCAAAAGACTGTGGCTTGATAAAACCAAAGTGGAATGTTACAATTGCCACAAAACAGGGCATTTTGCTAGAGAGTGTAGAATCAAGGGAACTCAAGATAACAGGAGGAGGGATGCATGGAATTCTAGAAACAAGGATGGGAGCAGAACTGGACAGAAGGAGGATTCTAAAGCATTGGTGACAATTGATGGAGAAGGTGTGGATGGACAAATCATTCAGAAGATATGATGTATGTACTTTGATGCTGCAACACTCAGACCAGATAACAAAAGGTAATTTCTTGTTCAACTTAAGTGTAAAGAGCTCTTATCATATTCTTAAAAAACCATATATCTCAGCAGGGGGAAAGAACAACTAAAGTGATGCAAGCATAGAAATAAAAGCATATTCTCAAGGTCTTAAGATAGTTGGAAGCACAGTTAGTTGCTCCTCAACAAGACAAACTTTGGTATGAACAAAAGATAAAGTTTATGAAAATAGATTTAGATGATAAAACAGATGTTCTCACATACCATAAGAAATTATTAGCAGAAGCTCAAAAAGAAAAAGAAGATTTAAAGGCTAAAGTAGAAAAATGGCATAATTCTTCTAAGAATCTTAGTAAACTGCTAAATACCCAAATGAGTGCTAATGATAAGTTTGGGCTTTGGGTATGGGTCACAGATATGATGGTATTTTGATTTATGAAAAATGAATTGTTGCAGAGTGTTTTTTATGAATAAAGAAGTGAGAAAGAAAACCAACTTTGTATGATATGTTATGTTACAGCAGAAGGGGAATGCATGAGCTGTACCCTCACCCAGTGACAGGAAATTACAATGCCTCAGGACCTGATGTAGAATAGATATGCTAAGTTTACATATGGTCCAAAACAGACTCAACCTAGTGAATCTGAATCACAATCAAGTGAAATTGATACCTATGAATCTAACATTAGTACAGAACCCTCTGAATTAATGTCCTGAACCATTGTTCAATGAGTCAAATGTAAGAATTGTCCAACCTAAGGTGTGGTCTAATGCTCCTATCATTGAGGAGTAATGAATCAGAAAGGAAGATTGAGTGTGTGTCTATACCAACTAAACAACTAGAAACACCTAGTTTTGCTAATAAGCAAGTAAAAACTCCTAGGGAAACTGTTAAGAATCAATACACACATAGTCAAAAACCTAAAGTTGACAAGAAAGATTTGGGGTATGGGTTTACTGTAAGAGCATGTTTTGTATGTGGTAGCCTTAATCATTTAATTAGAGATTGTGATTTCCACGAGAAGAGGATGGCAAGAAAAGCTAAGTTAAACAATGGTTGGAATAATGTGCAAAGAGTGAATAAACAAAACCAATTTGTTCCTTCAGCAGTACTAACTAGAACTGGTATAGATTCCATTAATACTGCAATAGAACTAGCGTACTAAAAATTTTAGTACTTACTAGGCAAAAGTGTTATCAGACAGACATACTAAATATAACTGCCCGATGAAAGTTAATCCTGTTAAAGCCCATTGTGGGAATAGAAATTAGACCAAGCAAATTGTTTTTTACAAAACTCATTCATCATCCTCAAGACCTTTCAAAAAGCCAACAGTACTTAGAAAATATTTTTCAAAACAAAAAGTTAATACTGCTAAGGTAAATGCAGTTAGTACTGTTGGGGGAAAAAGGGAAACTGTTGTTAAGCCCTCAGCAGGTTGTAATTGGAGAACCACAAGATCCCATAACTGGAATACAAATACAATGGTGGATCCAGTCTTAGAAATTGTTATACTTTCAAAGATCCACTAGGCAGACTCAAGCCCAAACAGGCTTGGGTCCCTAAGAGAATCTAATCTCTTTCTTTTAATGTGCAGGATTATCCACATAGAGCTCTAAAGAATAAAGGAATTGTTGATAGTGGATGTTCCAGGCACATGACTGGGAACAAGGCCTACCTTGCTGAATTTCAAGATTTTAATGGTGGCCCTGTTGCTTTTGGAGGTAGTAGAGGTTATATCACTGGTAGCCTCTATTATTATATAGATGGTTAATATCTTCCGTCCACATTTCCGCTACCACCTTTAAGACAACCTCGTACCTCGTCGTGTGATTGTTCTATGAACATTCGCAATACTCGAGAAGAGCTACATAACTTCGTGGATGAAGTTCATCGTATGCTAACCGTCATCCATCATGACATTGTCAAGCTCATCGCTTCCGTCGTTATTTCTCTTCACCTATTCTTTTTATTCCACAATTTATGTCCGGATGAGCACGAATTAGAAAGGAAGGGAAAACACACATCTTCACATATATCCTTTAACCAAACACTCTCAAGAACTCACATAGGTGATTCTTATTCACTAGAAACCACAAGATACACTTCTACCATACACTCAAACCTCATAACTATTATTCACTCTTGTTAGTGATCACTAGTTCTAGTACATCCCCAAATCACCAAAGTGAAATGAAAAACCGAGTCATCCTTACTACTATCAACCTCGAGTCATCCACCTAGTCATCTTCACAAGAAGATTCACCATGTAACCATTCCCCACAAGTGAATTTCGTAATGAAATGTGTCTCATCTTCATATCCCGACACTCATAAGCATGTGTGCCTATGTTGTCAAAAGTCAAGTGAATTTCGTAATGAAATGCGTCTCATCCAATCATTTCCACTGTTTAACAAGTGAAGAACACAAAGAAGATATTCAATCTTCAAAGTGTTGTTGAGTCATCACAATATCGTGTCTTTCATTTGTTCATTTCCGCTTTTGAGCAAGTGAAGAACACAAAGAAGATATTCAACCTTCAAGTGTTGTTGAGTCATCACAATGTCGTGTCTTTCACTTTTCTTCCACCATTTTCACATTTTCACCTTTGTTCATCAACATTAACAACCAACAAAACACCCAACAAACCTATAGTCAACACCTTCCCTTTCCATTCACGCTCATCCTTCTTCGTTTATGTTTCCTCAACCAATCATCCTTATCATCAACATTTAGTTCGACCTAAAGTCTTACGATAATGTTTATCCTTAAACACCCCAAACATGAAAAGCATACATAATGCTTAACAAAGAAACCTTGAGGATTTAGGAATCTCTCAATACAACACTTAGTCTATTCAAACCCACAATCATCATATGTTAATACTTCTTATCCATATGACATCTTGGAAGGAGTCATTCTCATAATAAGACTTGTTGGTCAAGTCTTAGTCCTTAAGCATGTGTAAGTCGAATCTTATCATTGGTTCCTAAACATTTCCATGTCTTAAGCATTCATCATTTTTCTTTATTTAGGTTGTTGTCTTTAGTGCCACACTTTAGAGTGCATATACCTAAAACATACATGATTTGTTCCCCACTAAGTGTCTTGCATATATATCTATCATCATCATTATATATATGTGCATTTTTCTACTAACTTTGTTTTGTAGCACTTTTCCATTACTCGATTTCTTGGTACCCCAATCAAGGGGGAGCATACATCAAGGGGGAGCATTTGAAAATGTCCAAGCCATTACGTTTGCAACCATTTAAGGCATCTACACATTTCTTAATATGTGTATTTCATCCCTATATATATTTTTTTGTTGCACGAAACTAACCATTGATGTAGGTTAAGAGTTTGCAACTAATTTGATCCATGGATCCGCTTGAGTCAATGTTCAAGGGATGTCATTGTTTAGATGGGATTGATTGAATCAAGACTTCACTTAGGATGATGCAAGCTCGCCTCTTTGATTGAAGAGCTGAAGTGTAGTTAAAGTCTTGTCTAGGAGTCCACCTTTTTGTTTCGACTAAAGGGAGAGAAGAAGTGTAAACAAGTAACTTATACATTTTACTATGAGTTATAGTTTACATATTTTGTCATCATCAAAAAGGAGGATATTGTTGGTAGAAATATTACGATATTTAATCTATACATTCTCTTCATGTTTTGGTGATGACAAACATGTAACTTATAACACATAACGTAAAGTGCTTAAGTTACTCGTAATCACAAATCATCAATTCATACATCAACATATTTTGACGTCTCAAGCTTTCTTCAACAACAAATTTAAGTTCGCACCCGACGTATATCACTAAAGGTATGAACAAACAAACTTTAATTTTTTGAATGATCAAAGAAATTTTTTATTTTTCCAAACCATACATTTTTTTATAAAATGGGACAAATATTTTTAAAACATATACAAAACATTTTTGTATTTATAAGAAATGTTTTATTCAAAATAAATATTTTGAATTCAAATTTTCTACCCAAAAACGGCTAGAAAGTTCCAGAAAAACCTTCACCACAAAAAGACAAAAAAGGGAGCGTCTAAAAAATAGGTGACCCTTTTAATTAATTAAGGGGATCGACCATAATTAAGGGGACCGCCTTTGTATAATTAAGGCGACCGCCCAAATAAAAAATTAATATTTTTTCCTATAAATAGTAGACTGTTTCCACAGATTTTCTCATCTCTTTGCACATAGTTTTCTCATATCTAAAACCTCATTTCAAGCCCTCTTCTTTGATCACTTAACTTATTATAAGTGTGTTTAAAATGTGATTCAATCATCCATTCATTCAAGTGCAAGAGAAGAACTCTCGTTATCGTCAAGATACAAAGTTATGTAGTTAGTGCATTCGTGACATGTTTTACAGTCACAATATATAGATCGAGTCTATGTATTCCAATCCTGTGAGTATAGTTAGATCGTGGTGATCTTTGTATGTAGTGTTAGAGTGGTGTGATCTAAGTAGTGTAAGGTTGTGAAGTAGTGAAGTAGTATGGTAAGTTGTGTTGTGAAGTCGTGAAAGTACTAAAGAAGTTGTGAAGTCGTGATAGATTGGTTCTAGCTAAGATTAGAACTCGACATCTAGCTTAGTGTCAGAAATTGATATAAGCAAAAGTTGTGTATAGTTTTCTCCGCCTAAAGGGAGCTTGTTAACTAGTGAAGTAACTCTCGAGTTGGGTACTCGAGGAGTAGAGTAGGGCGAAGAGGTGCTTCGTGACCGAACCACTATAAATTATCGTGTCCGGTTTGCATTTCCTCTTACTTATCTCTTTACTTTATGCTCGTATTTATCGCTTTATATTTATACTTGCAATTGTGTGATGTGTTGATTATATATTTTTAATTATGTTTATGTCATGAATAAATGTGGATATTGTGTGTTGGTTTGTATTGTTATAAATCGATGTATTACTATGTGTATATAACTCGTATGAATACTCATCATATTGTGTCACGCTTGATCGGCAATTTGATACGAAACATTTTAAGATTTTAAATGGAAATGTATTCACCCCCTCTATGATTTCCACAAAACCATTATGATTCCTCCTAATTCTCTCAATCACATTCCACTTCATAAACACTTAAAGTTGAAGATTAAAGATCAAACCACGAAGAACGAGGAAGAACATCATAATATTTAGAAGGAATAAAGGTTGTACTATGTTAAGGGTAGAGTTTGATCCATATTCTTACCCTAACATAGTATGTTTCTTGTTATTCTTCTTAATTTTGTTATGAACTTCATAGCCATGAGAGGCTAAATCTCTCATGACTACACGATGAAGATAATATAATTAATAAGCGTTTGGTATAATTACGATCTTGTTAATCTGAAGCTTATGTTAAAATCCTATCGTGTCCAATCTTATCAACTTTGATTATATACTCACATCGGTATAGGTCAAAAGACCCGTTGTGAATTATATAGTTTTAAAGATTTGTCTATGATCTTTATCATTTGTGACGAGAAATCCACCTATGTTATTTGATAAACAAAATAGATTTGATATAATAGTAACTGGATTATTTGAGTGACACATTTGATCGAGTTAGCTAAATATAAGTCTTAATTTAAACAGGTTAATTTGTGAAAACATTTTTTGACGAGAAAACCCTTTTTATAAATTAAAGTCCTAAGTTTAAGATAGTAACTATCACAATTGCTTATGAGTTATATGAAATTATCCGAGTAGTCATCTTTCTCATTATTGAATTCAGTTCAGTTTATTTTAAGTCTCTTAAAGTTTATTTTTCATCTGATTATTCGAACACTACGCAAATCCCTGTGGATGACTTGTTCTTACCTAAAAAGATTATACTACCTATGTGGGTTATACTTTTACCTGTGTGTTTCCATATAATAAATCGATATTTGTCACACCCCGTCAGTGGCGGAAAAACGGGATGCGACGATACCGTTCATCACACACGATACAAGATCATACACTTTATAATTTACATTCATAAAACTAAAGTTTACAGAAACTTTACAAGTTAAAAACTTGACATAATTCAAAACCACGACCATCTCGACCCAGTCCCCTTGGGTTACATCTTTTCTCTTCTAATACCAATCACATACCTTTGATTTAACACACCTGAAAATGATACTCGAAAACGTCAACAATAATGTTGGTGAGCTCGTAGGTTGACCTTAAACCCAAAAGCTGTGCCAATATTTCAACAGTGGACTGTTGGGTTTCAGAAGTTTCTACAACTTAGTGCTGCTACTTATACAAGTTACTACTGCTAGTTCTACTTAGTGCTGCTGGTGAAAGTGTTTCTGACAGCATATGTATTGACCCGATTTCTGCCTAAGTGTATGGAGGGCTTCTTTCTTTTCACCCTTTATCCTTACATTTCTTTTTCATTCTTCAACCCCTTCAATGCTTACCGAGACTTCATAACTAACACCTTGTTGGGTTTGTTCTAGTGTTAGCTCCATCTCAGTCGGCATTATTCCCTATTCTTACTTTTTCTCCTTTTTAATCATACCTAAGGACTTCTACACTAACTAGTGGATATCCCTGGGTAGATCCCTCCGGTTCTGGCTGGATCATGGGATTTGAATACCTAAGCCTAACCGCCTTATAACTTCATAAATTTAAGAACATGGTCGGTCTTTTGGGTATTTCATCACAATCCTTCCAAAAACATTGAAAATTTTCAATCAAAGTGTTTGATATAAATATCAAAAGATTTACACTTTGAGAGTTTTTCATCATCACTAAAAGCTCCCCCTTAACATGTGCATCGTAATCGTAGTACATGCTAGGTGTGGAGTGCATTGAGTCCATTTTATTTGATCACTTCTGTCAATATACATTAAGTCCAGGTTAATCACATTTTCTCCCGGGGGGATCCTTATCCAAAATGTTATCCCTGCTATTTTGGATATCAATTGATTTAACCCGTTCCGTGGACAAAATGATGTATTCTAGCAAATTGGAATATTATTGCTTCTCACCTTAACTTTTAGGTTATATAAGATGGTGCTGAGTACAATTATTTAAAAGATTTTGAATTTACTAAGAAATTCTTGAAAACTTTGTACTCGAGCACATCTTATTTTTCACCAAAACATCTACACTAGTTATCAACATATTCACAAGATAAAATTATTTACGAGGATTGACCTTTTAAGATGAAGACAACATATGATAAATCATATGGTCCGTTGTAGTAGCCGTAAGTCATCCCCATATGGTCTTCCACCAACAAATCTCTCCAAACTCCGGAAGATCCTCCTTGTCTTTAATCTTTTGTCAATTGCCTGAATCATAGCTCTTGCATTCACTTTGTCCCGTTGGCTCCAAAAAGTCTGAGGCAGATACTCCATTCTGATTCCCTTGAGGCGATCATTCAGAGCAGTCCGAACATCATCGAGAGTACCATCGCTAAACTTGTGTAGTTCATCAATTTCGCGCATGCAATCTGTTTTCTTTCTTGTCTTTGTTCTCATAGATAAATCCTCTGGGATCGGAGTATGGTGTGTAAGCATCTTTTCTTCTTAAATTGGATCTGTACGTGTCTGGATTTGTGAGGTTGAGTTTCTTTTGATAGCTTTCAACACCCAATTGAAGGTCTTCCATATGCCTTTAGATAACAACACTTCTTGTGAACATTCTTAAGGAGACATTAAATGCAATACGTTCTTCAACGTTGAGATTTGTCAACTTTCCTTGTACGAGAAGAAGTAACATATCTTCAATGTCTTGGATACGAATTCTGTGAAAATCGCCTTCTTTGAACTTGTAAAGAATGTCGTCATCCCTACTTACAGTAATCCAGTCAAGATGCTTGTAGTTTTGCCATTCGACTATTTCTACCTTCGTGACAGCGATAATTCTTCTCTTTGAGTAGACGTCACGAGCTGATTCCCTTGTGATCGCAAATGCATAGAATTGTCTTCGCTTTTTGCCCCAATGTGAGATTCCCCAGAGTGTGAATTTGTCGTAGTCGACTATCACTTGACTCCACATTGAGTTGGGCACTAAGTATTCCATCCATTTAATATGCCCGTAATCTGCAGCCTTGGTCTTCGTAAATAAAGTAGAGTACTTTCGGCTTGACTCACCACCACGTAGGTACTCAAGATCGTTATTGATGAAGTGATGAAACGGTATGACATGACGACCTTGAGAATTTGGAACCAACGGTAGTGGCTTTCGCAGATCATGAGGATATTGGCGGCCTTCTGGGTTGATCCAGTCCAATTTTTCTGTTGTGGCTTTGTAAGACTTCTTCACAAAGTATTCAGTTATTCAACTCTTGCATGGTCTTTCCAGCAGCTCAAATGTTGGACCTGCTAGCAATTCAGGTGTTAGTTTTTTAACATTTAGCCGATTCATCACAAAAGCGGAGAAGTTAAATGTAGTGTCTGTTAGCTCATCGAATGACTCTCGAGGGTCTTGTCTTTTTGCCAGATTGCTTAGCCAAGGTTGGACGGATTCATTAACGGCAGGAACAGACTTGTTCCATGCATGATCAAGAGAAGGTAGTCGTTTAGGTTGTTGAAACCAGTTAGGAAGATGATGGACCCTCTTCTGTCCTGCTTGTTTCTATGGACCACCTGTTTCAAACTCCTGGTGTGCAGGTGCTTTAAAGACATCTGTAGATTGCATAGTTTCCTCTACCGGAGCAGATTGGCTAGCAGATTGCTTATGAGTCTTAGATCCTGTAGTAGTCTTTCCTGCTGTCGTTGTTGTCTTTTCTCTTGGAGCACTGGTAGATTCAGGTTCTTTTCCTGATCTTCTTCTTTTGGACCCCCGGTCTGTTCCAGCGGAGGGTTCTTGATCATCATCTGCTCCATCTCGAGGTCTTTTTATTGTGACTGTATCACCATAAGTATCTAGCAGAATTTTGTCGGCTTCATACGCATCGACTAATGCCTTGTAGAGCTGTCTTTGAATGTCTGACCTGTTGATAGAATTGTTAGCTTCCATCTTGTCAATTAAGATCTTTTTCAGCTCTAGTTCTGAAAGATTAGCAGCTACAGCATGAGACGTCTTGGCTTCCTATGACAATCGTACCAAAACCTCAGACTCGAGTTGTTCGTTTACTAACTTCTCAATTTTTGGAGTGATCTTTGAGACTTCTTTCTTGACTTGTTCCTTGATTACTTTCTTCATTCCTTCATCGATTGAATCAAGGAATTGTTGATTTTTAGTATGAGACTCTTCTCGAATTCTGTCATACTTCAGTTGGACTGCAACATCTACTGCTTCCTGCATTTTATTTGCCAGATAATGGTCAACGATGCCAGGAATGAAGGAGAGTGCTTCAGCATATTGATTTGTTTGTCTGAGTTCCAAGAAGTTTTCTTCTAACGCTTTTAGTCTGTAATCAAAACCAAACAACGAAGCAAAGTTAGGAAGATTTTGAAGTGAGGAGCTTGGAGTAGTAGCCGGTGTCAGGATTGGTGGTTGTTGTAATTGATTGACGAGAGGATTCGGTGTTGGAAGATGATTGGTTGGTGTAGAGAAGGATGGCTCCGCAATGGCAGTGACAGGAGTATCTATTAGAGAGGTGGCTTCAGCATGTTGTCCAAATATAGCATCAACACCGGTATCTTGATTTGGATTCAGCATGTTGGAGACGAAGCCAGATGATACAGAAGAACTCTGTTGTTGACCATCAGGATTTACCGGAGTTAGGGTCACATGAGTGTCTTCAATTTCCTGGGTTGCTTGAACCTGGGGCAATATAACATCCGTCATTACATCATCTCTTCCTTCAAGATTGGCATTGGTATCTTCGACCGCCTCATTGCCTTGGTCCTCTACATATGTAGCATCGTCATCCGATTTTGCTCCTTCAACATCCATCCCTTCAACTTCATTGTCACTGTCTTCGTCATCTGATGATGAAATACGAGAGGGTGTGTGAACTATAGGATCGAAGGTATCATCTTCATCAGTTTCCTCTTCATGTATTATTTCATCATCATGAGTTGTGAGTTTTGGATGGATGAAATCATCACCATCATCTTCTGATTCAGTCTGTGCTTCATCATCATCATTTTGAGCGTTCTCATCATCGTCATGTACATCATCATCTTCATCATCCTGTGTAGTCTCATTATCGTCATTTTTAGCTTCATCTTCATCATCTTGAGCTTTCTCATCATCTTGATTATCGTCACTTGATTTCCAGGAGATATCATCATCCGAGTCATAATCAGGTGCATCGGGAACCCCTGGTGTAACACCAGTTCCTTCATCTGCACCAGAACCACTGGCATGAGAGCTGTGAGTTTCTTTACGGCTTCTTTTTGTGATTATCTTGAGTTGCTCAGCCTCTGTCAAAACCGCCTCAGAGATAGTCTCCAATTCTGTAGCCTTCTGCTTCCCTTTTCCAGACTTCTTTTCTTTCTTTTCTTTGGGGACTGTGGGAGGCTTCTGCTTAGTGGTTGTATCTGTATCAGCTTTCTTCTTACTTCCTTTTGTCTTTGGAGGAATCGTTCCTGAAGCAATAGCATAATACTCTTTGTATGATTCAGAGTTGCGGATGTCCTCGTTGGTTAATGCTACTGGCAAGATAGTCCCGTACAACTGAGTGTCTTCATTCCTTGAGATGACATTGATTGTTGTGAACATTGGGTCATCTCTGGCATAATGCCAATTTACCTTGTTTCTTCGAGGAATTGAAGGGTCTTTATCCATGACAAAGTTGACGACTAACTTGGTGAAACGAGGATAGTACATCGCATTGCCCTTCTTCGTATTTTTGTTCTCAATCTGGTAAATGAAGTCCTCCCACAGAAGATATGCATAATCAACATTCTTCTTATTGTACATACCCCACAAGATTTGAGCTTGAGAAAGACGAAGACTGTCATAGGATGGTTTACCACTGAGACATTTGTTGATGATAGCAGCAAATGATCTCCAGGGTTGATGCAGTTTATTGACATTGACGTCAGTGATCTTCCTTATTTCTCCAGAGTGACCAAGACTGGCTAGAAATGCGAGAATCTCCTTCTCAAGAGGTGGTTCTTCAAACTTCTTATTACCGACTTTAGGGCAAATTTGAAGAATGTCTCTGAATTGATCAAGATTGAGAATGTGCTTTTTGTTATTCGTCTTGAATCTGACAGATCGATTATGAACATAAGCAGTAGCCCAGAATTCTTGCATATAGATCTCTGGAACATCAGCTGAAACTTGAAATGCCTTGTAGAAAGGAGTGAGTTTTAACACATCGTAGGCTACTTGAAGAGTTGCTTCCTTTGATGTGACATCCGAGCTTAATCGAAGATTACATTTACCAATCTTAAGTCGGTCGGTAGGAGCAACTAACGCATCATCCAAAGCGATCTGATCTGCTATTGAGATTTCCATGAGTCTGTTTAAGAAAGAGTGAGTGCAGTTTATAATGTGACACAATCATTCATACATGAGAACCTTTATGACTTTTAGCACTTTTTAAGATCAATCATCTTAGATAGACTAATAGCGTATTAGACAAAGGCACCTATCCTAACAACTAAGTTGAATGTAGTTAACCCTGGTTTTGTCAAGCTTTTAATGTCTATTTTAAACTAAGAGACTTGTTTAATTTAACCTTAGTTGGAAAAAATCTGATCTTAAGTGTGTTAAGTCGAAACTGGTTAAGTGTTAAACATGTTCACTCGTTCGGTCCACAAACAGGTTAACTCGTTCGGTCCATTTAATGACACTCGTTCGACTCATACTTGATCCACTCGTTCGGTCCTCAATAGACATTCACTCGTTCGACTCATACTTGATCCACTCGTTCGGTCCTCAATAGACATTCACTCGTTCGACTCATACTTGATCCACTCGTTCGGTCCTCAATAGACATTCACTCGTTCGACTCATACTTGATCCACTCGTTCGGTCCTCAATAGACATTCACTCGTTCGACTCATACTTGATCCACTCGTTCGGTCCTCAATAGACATTCACTCGTTCGACCCATACTAGATTCACTCGTTCGGTCCTCGTAGTCATTCACTCGTTCGGTCCTCTTAGTCTTTCACTCGTTCGGTCCTCACTATGATTTACTTGTTCGATTCATGCATAAAATTACTCGTTCGGTCCATATGTTTTTATGCTCGTTCGATTCATACACATTTTGATCGTTCGGTTTCTTAAGGTTTTACTAGATCGACTCTAACAGTTATCACTACTCTAGCATATCCAGTAAACCATGTTATAACAATCTCACACAAAACATATAACATCTATGCATATTTCTATATATTCGAGCATAAAACAGTCAAGAACAAGATTAAATCACAATGAATAATAAAACTTGACTAACCTATACATATATTACACCTAATACTACAAAAGCCCTCAATCAATTTGAAGTTTTAACCACGTTTTGATTTAAGAACCCTAATTTTATGATTAGGGCAACTGTTGACCAAAAGTGGCGAAAACGATCAATTCCTTTGGGATTCGAGATGATTAGGTGATGATGATCAAGATTTAAGTTATACCTTATTGCTGAAAATGAGTGACTATGCCCTTTTTTGAGGTGATGCGATTTGGAGATTGTGCGTATGTGTGTGTTTGAATGAGTTTGTGTGTATGAAGAACAGTGAAACCAAACGGGTTGGGGGTGGGAGGTTATTTACCATCATTTTAACATTAGCACATTTGGCCCCTCTTGTTTAGATGACATCTAAGTTTTGCAATTAAGTTTTATAAGGTGAAATCAAATTAAACTATTAGCACTTTTGGTCCCTAAAGTTTTATACTTGCACACCTATAGACTTAAATTGGCAAACTACACCCTGAAGGCGTACACAAGTAGCACCTAAAGCACAAGCAAGTTAAACTTAATTAACTTTCTATCAAGAGATATTACGTTATCGTTTGAAAATCTTTTTCCCTTTTTACAGCTCATTTTATCATGACAAAGAAATTTGACATTCTACATTCTCTCCCCCTCAAACGATGACCCGTTTTCTATTTAAAGAGCTGTAGACATTGTTTGAGAAGTCAAATGTATCTTGAAAATTATTTTCAGGTGATGGAATGATTTTGTATGTGACAGAACAACAAACACCAAGATAAATAAGATTTCTCTTATTTATTCACATAGATGCACTGAAACGTACACTTATGGATATAGGAAGCACGGGTTGTGATGCAAAGTAATCACAAGCCTTTGCATGGTCACAAAGTAGACCATGCCCGAGAATAAATTCCCGTTGTTAGGAACAACTGTCTTTTAGACGACATGTTTTCCTCAAGGTGAAAAGCGGGTTACTATCGGAAATAATAGCAAGCCATATGGCATGTTTTGAAAAAACATTTGAACTTTTGCACGAACTTTATTTATGACCACGTGTCTTTATTGAAAGACATTTCTAGGGACGTAAATATTATCGTTTGCAAAAGACATGCCATTGAAAAACTTCTTTTTGAATTTTTCTCATTTTTTAATTTTGTATTTTGTTTTTATAAAGGATTTATAAAATGAAAATCTTTTTGGTTTTTCTGATTTTATATTTTTCTCTTTTGGTTTTATAAAAATAAAAATGAAAATAAAAATCTTTTTGTGTTTTTATGATTTTAAGTATTTACTTATTATACAGGATATTTGAATAGGTACCACCACTATTCATCAACTTCATCTGCCAATTGTTTCAGAGTCTCCGGCGTAAAACTCCGCATTCCCAGCTTGTTGATAAGAAATTCAATTCTTTCTCGGCCAAGAGCTTTAGTGAAGATGTCCGCCAATTGATACTCCGTATTGACAAAGTAAAGTTCGATCACACCATTCTCAACATGCTCCTTGATGAAGTGAAACCTGATGTCTATATGCTTGGATCTGGAATGTTGAACGTTGTTGCAGCATAAGGCAATAGCGCTTTTGTTATCACAGTACATTGGAATTTTATTGAATCCAAAGCCATAGTCGGTAAGTTGTGATCTCATCCAAAGGACTTGAGCACAACAACCGGACAAAGCAATATATTCAGCTTCCGTACTGGATATCGCAGCGCTTTTCTGCCTTTTAGACGACCAGCTTACAAGTCTATCACCCAAAAGTTGTATACTGCCAGATGTACTACGGCGTGTATCTTGACAACCAGCATGATCCGCATCTGCAAATGCTGTTAGTGCAAAGGAAGAATCCTTCGGATACCAAAGACCCCGATGTACGGTTCCTTTTAGATACCGAAAGATCCTTTTTACTGCATTTAGGTGCTTTTCGGTAGGCCGAGCCTGATACCGGGCACACATGCATATAGCAAATTGTAGGTCAGGTCTACTGGCTGTAAGATAAAGGAGGGTGCCAATCATACCACGATAGTGTGATGGATCTACAGCTTTCCCTTCTTTATCCTCATCCAGTTTGGACTTCTCCACCATGGGAGTATCCACTGGGTCACAAGATTCATAGCCATATTTTTTAAGTGATTCAAGAGCATATTTAGATTGGTTTATGAAGATGCCTCTGGGACTTTGAGAAATCTGTAGTCCTAAGAAAAATGAGATTTTTCATTTTTACCCTCATCGACAACTTGAACTTTTGAACACATTATTTTAGCGAATAGATCACAAAGTTCATGAGAGATGCAGCAAAGATAATATCATCGCCATAAATTTGTACTAGAAGTAGTTAGTTCGTTGCCTTCTCTACGGATGAACAGAGTAGGATCCACTGAGCCTTTGGAGAAGTCATTGGATATCAGGAATGAAGACAACATATCATACCACGCACGTGGAGCTTGTTTCAACCCATAAAGAGCTTTCTTAAGCTTGTATACGTGGTTAGGTTTGTCTGGATCCACAAATCCGTCCGGTTGGCTAACATAAACTTCTTCTCGCAGATTACCATTCAAAAACGCAGTCTTCACGTCCATTTGATAGATGACCATGTTCATGTGAGCAGCAAACGCTAGAAAAATTCGTATAGCCTCTAATCTTGCAACCGGAGCGAATGACTCTTCGAAATCAATACCCTCTTCTTGACGATAACCACGAGCGACCAACCGAGCCTTGTTTTTCAGAATACCTCCTAACTCATCAAGTTTAACCTTATAGATCCACTTAAGAGAAATGACAAATGCTTTGTCAGGAGGAGGAACAAGTTCCCAAACCTCCAGACGTTCAAATTCATGAAGTTCCTCTTGCATAGCTTCAATCCAACATGCTTGGGTTAATGCTTCTTTGTAGTTCTTGGGTTCGACTGATGTTAGGAAGGCATCATAGTAGCAGAATAAGGCTTGTTCATGAAGTTGGAGTCGTGTGGAAACTGGTCTGTCAAGAGCACCGATTATATTCTCAAGTGGGTGATCCTTCGTCCATTTGCTATTGTGTTCAGAAACTTGGTGATTGATTGTTAGTTTTTAATACACGTAAATATAATATAATAATACTAATAAGAGAGATTAAGGAAATTCCCAAGTTACCCTCGAGAAAATCCGCTCTTAAAAGATATAAAATATAATATACGTATATAACCGGATAAGTATGATCACCCGGGTCGTTTCCCCAACGACTCGTGCGATGGAAACCTCGTTTAAGCTTGGATCCTGATTTGAATAGGAAAAGAGATATTTTTGATTTAATTATACTACTAAAATTAAAGGCACAATAAAACAACTAATTAACAAATTAACTAATTACGAAAGTAAATAAAATGCGACATTTAAGAAAACAAATGCAATTTAAAACTTAAAAATGTAAACTAGATTCCTAAACCTAAATTAGTGCTAAAGAAAATTTTAGGAAAAAGAAAAATATATTTGTAGAAGGTATATTGATTGTGAATATGAATTAAAAACTATTTAATCTAAATTAAATTCTAAAATAAAAATATAAATACACTACAACATTAAAAAAATACTTTTTAAACTAAATTAATTCTAAATTACTTAAAATATATGAAATACTTTTTAAACCTACTTTTTCTACATTAAAGAATTAAAATTTAAAATAAAGAGCATAAAAATTAAAAACATAAAATTTGAAGATTAAATGTTTTAAAAATAAGTTAAAAATTACATTTCTATAAAAATGACTTAAGAGATTTTAAAACTAAACTAATATATATTTTTTTTTTTTTATGAAACTTTTTCTTTTTTTTTTTTTATTAGATTTTTGAAAATGACAAATATTTTGATTTTCGAAATTAATAAAGACTAAATTCGAAAATGATTTTTTAAAAATATTAAACTTAAGCTAAAAATTATGTAAAAATACTTTTTATAAGCAGAAAAAGTGCAGAAACTCGTTTTTATAAAAAGCCCCAAATTTAAACAATTAAATAAAAACTAATTTAACTAATTAAATTTGAAAACCTAATTATTTAATTAATAAAAACTCTTTTATAAAACTCAAACTAAAAACACCCCAAACACATGGGTGGAAAGTGCCAAACCCGAAAGTAGAGGGTAGGCGGGGTAAATTTTAAGTTTAATAAAAAACACAAAGTGTTACTAAATGACAGATGTAGTCCCTTAACCTAGGGACTTAACAGACTTAACAAACAAACTAACTAAGGACAAACGATGTAATAAACTAAGGACTAACGGAGTAACTAACAAGGACTAACTGTGTAAATTTTAAACTAACAGAAACTATTTAATATGCAAGACAGGCCCCTACAGCTCCTAACCCTTAACAAACAGCATCCCTTTTTTATATATTAAACAGCTTATTAGCTTTTTTAAACAGTTAAAACTTAACTCAGCTTATTTAAAATAAGCTGTATAAGCTCATCAGCTTATAAGCTCTTAGCACTTAGATTTCTACCTCTCAACTAAATGAACAAAGCAAAGCTAAAGTGCTTGACAGAAATTTAATCTACTTAATAAAATAAGCTTATTCAAACATTATCAAATCCAACAGCTTATATAAACTACAACTAAACACAGCTTATTAGGAAATCAAAACAAGAACAAAAGTAAAAAAATAAGGTGTACCTTGGTTCTTCCCAGCAGAATAAGGAAGCTTAACAGCTTCTTATGAGCTCGTGGCTTAATCCTCACAAGCTCAGATTCAAACAAACACAACCTAATCTAGTCCTAATTGGTTGACCCTCAACCTCTAACCCCTTGATACTCAGCTGCCATCCAATTCCACGAGTATCAAGCCTTGATCGAGTTATCAATAACAAAACACAAACACTTTTGACAGAATTTAAATCAAACACAACTTTATATGAAATATAACTTTTATTAAAAACTGAAATCAAGTTTACAATACGAGTTGAAATGAAAATGAAATTACATAAGAACTTCTAACAACATGTATCGAAAAATTTAAACTACTAGCAAAAATATAAAACATAAACTAAAAATTAAGCAAAAAAAAAAATAACTACTCCCCAGTGTGCTGGAATGAGGGGTATTTATACCCCTAGCTTGAGCTAACCATCCTCTTCTCGATCCTTCTTCTCTCTTTCATCTCAGCCCTCCATCTCATCTCTCTCCTTGCAAGCCGTACGATTAGATTGTGGGTGAAAACGGATCGATGATGTGGAAAATGGATGTGTTAGTTATGTGAGGTAAACAACCACACACGTCACATCAACCAATGATATTGCTTCTTTCAGCCAGGGTGGCATGGGTTAAGGGGTGTTTGATAGTGATGGATGGGTTAGGATTTGTGAGAGGGTCATTAACCCTAAGGTTAATTTGAGTGTGGGTGAGGGTTTAACTAATTAGGGTTCATGTGTTCGTGTGGTGTTCTTGTGTGTGTGAGTGTGTATCGATCGAAGTTGGGGTAAAA